>JAJDMX020000049.1:0-155874 GCA_022345685.2 Nothomitra cinnamomea | reverse complement strand
ACGCATCGTTCTGACCGTTCCTATGAATCACCCGCTGACACTTTGTGGTTTTTAGGTAGGTCGAACTTTGCTACTGTTATGGCCGCAGTGCGCGACCCTCCGCGGCAGACCCTTCGGGTGTCACTTCGGAGGAAGCTCTATCTGCCTTCTGTACCAGCGTCCCTCTATGTCTACACCATGATATGAAATACCCACTTTCAAATTATTATAACCTTAAGCGTGAGCGCAGCGGTCCAAGTTAGCTCGCCCAATGGTTCTAATCTCAATGTCGACGAGATCTTACTCACTGCTAAGTTTACAAAGGCATCAATGGGAATTCTATGCAACTGAGTTCTATTAATTATATTTATGAGGTCATCATGACCGTGGGAAGTCGACGTCCTGAAGTCGACGTTCTGTGTGAGCTTGCTTAAGAGGGCCAGTACTCTATCTGGTCCGTGCCCTAAGAAGGCAAGTCGACTTCTCGCCAGAATCAAGGGTAGGTCTACCAGTAGTTACTCCCTGCAGATGCCTGCAGTCTGTGTGCTTTTATTCTTACCGAGTCGATATTACTTGAATTGTAGATGGGTGGCTATACAATTGAGCTGCAGGACATATTGACAACTCTTACATATTAAGACTTGATACTCTGGATAATATCACGGTATGTCCATAGCTGACTCTATTACTTTAACTTCATTGACGATGGGTTTACTGGGCTGGACGGGTTCAATGGGGGTTGGGACACGTCCATTGACGCGTTTTTAATTTCCGAGCCATCTCTGGCCCATTGGCGCACATCGTCGGCGATTCTACTAGACGAGTCCTAACCCTACTGACCCTCACCTACCCGGATCGCGCCATACCCGATCGGTCTTCCGGGACTGAGCTCCCCCCAGCTTCAGCGACTCTGGGTGCTCGGGGGTCGAAGCGAGATGACACCTACCCAGACGGACCAATCAGGTTGCCGCCCCCAGCGACTGAGGGCTCAGTCGCTCTGCACATGGGAATTAGGGTTCACTTGATGATCACCGTGTACATTAGTAGGTACACAAGGTCTATCGATTCCACTATTACCTTATTCAAACAGCATATGGTATACTAGATCGAAAATACCCCACTATAGACCTTCCTCTGCCTGAAACCGCCAAAATTGATTTTTCCAGCAACATCGTGAAACGAGTAAGTATTGCAGCAGTGGCTAGGCACGACTCTATGGGGGAAGAGCTAGGGAAGAGCTAGGGAAGCGATGTAAATGCAATCGCGATTGCATGTCAAGACGCTGCGCCTGCAAGAAAGTTAGCTCTTATTGCACTGACCAATGCCATGGTAAGGGCAAAGGCAGTGCGACATACCAGAATGAATCTGGTTCAGGAACGAGCTCTAGTACTCAGATAATTAAGGGCAGGAGGCGGGCTGCTACAACTACGGAGATTGTGGGCGACGTGGTTAGGTGGTTGTACATAGATATTCTTGAGTTGTACACGCTTCACGAATCTAAAGTTTATTTCCAAACCGTTGTACCATTCGCGAATCGGAGGATTCCTGAACCGGATGTAACAATAGCAGGACCCCTTCACGAACGGTATTCTATCTACAGGTCACTCTATAAAGCGGGCTACTCCAGACTAGGCACGCACAGTAATCGTATTCCTGTCAGTAAGTACTTACCCCAAGGTAGAGGGCAACATTACCACAACCGAGGCATAGACACCTTGCCAAAGAGAACATAAACGACGACATACCCCCCTATTTAACCCGTACCCCAAAACCAAATAAGAACTCCAATCCCATCCAAATCCTAATCCACAAACGAAAGGGGGAATTTCAACTAGGGGCCAAGGAGAAGGGGGTGACAAAAGGATGGAACGAAATGCTCCTCCGCCGCCTAGACTACCGCGCATAAACACTCTTCGGCACCGTCAACCCGCTATTCCCCCGACACCCCTGCCGACTCCCCTCCCTCACAATCTCTCCCGCACCAACCAACTCCTCTGCACTATCCACCCATGTAGTTCTAGCCTCGCGTTCCGCTTCCCGGGAATACGCTCTCGCGTACACGACGGGAGCCGTTCGGCCACTGGTGGGGAATGCAGGTGCGGGAGAGGAATCGACCTCGGCGACGTCGACGGTCGTGGTCACTGTCGTGGTCTTCTTGATGCCTCGTTCTTCGTCAGCGAGACGGTGGAGGGGGAGGTCCTCTTCCTCGTTGGATCGACTCCTCGAGAAGCCCGAGCCCAACTTACTCCCCTTCCGGGCCTGACTACCCGAGCCCCAGGTTGGTGTGTTCCTGTTGACGTCCCCGGACCCGGTGTGCGCCGTCGTGAAGTTCGTACTCCGCCACCTCTGTGGGAGGACCAAAACCCACAGCGGTTTCAAGCAGGGAATACTCGCGCACACGATGGAAGTACCTGTTTCGACGACGGACCAGTTTACTGAGGAGGTGGACGTGTATGTGACGTCGAAGCCGATGAGGTTGTGAATTTGGGAGAGGCGGAGGATGGATGCTACGCATGCGCTGTGATTACCCCGGTGTTAGCTTGGGCGGGGATTGTGTCCTTGAGGGGGGTACTTACAACCCGCCGACAGCGAAGAGGACGCACACACCGACTTTCTGCCGTGTCGGGAGGCGCATCTTGAGTAAGAGAGGGAGAGGGACCGTACACAGCGCCACATCCGTCGCGATGTTCACCCCCGAGGAAAAGTAGATATAATTCACAATTTGAATACACTTCCTCTTCGTGACGGTGAAATCCCATGCTCCGCGAATCGGCCGACACTGGAACATCATTACCCAGATGCTGCAGAACCATAGGCTTAGGATGATAAAGGTCAGGATGTGGAGAAAGCGTCGGAAGGTCGAGATGGGGAAGAGACGGAGGTAGGAGATGATTATAGAGAGCTTTACAAAGGTCATGGCGGTGGAGTACATTAGTCCGAAGACGAAGAGGTCCTGGGGGTTATTTTTCGTTTTAGTTCAGGGGGATTCGGATCTGGGTGGCTGGAGGGGTGGGAACGGACTTTGATGACGCGCATGGTCATGGGAATTGCTTTGAGGAGGTCAAGCATCCAGATGTGTTGGCCGAATCCGTAATTTAATGCTGTTGGGCACGGAACGAGCAGAACAGTTAGCGAGGCATCTCCAAGTACTCCATCACCAGGCCCGACAGGAGCGGTAAGGAAGGGCGGACTAACAGTTCAGGCACATGACTGACACTACAATCGCACAAGCCTAGGTCCCCACGGCTACTCAGTACTGCTTCTTCCGGTATGCTACCCACCACTCGCACCTCCCCTCCACCTATCCCCTCCCCCAACCCAACCCAAACCCCCCGGAAAAGGAAAGAGAGAAGGAACGTCCTTACACAAGCCAAAACCATACACCCTACTCCCCCAACCAAAACACGTCAGCCCATAGGTATTCCCTCCGATCGCCCGGCAGTCACTTACCATCATCCCACCCAAAATTCCTGACCATGCACAGCCTAACATACACCCTTGCCAAGCACGTCACGCCCACAAGGCTGAGGAAGGCGACATTCACCTGGACGATAATGGGTTTGACGTTGTCCGTCGCCTTCATGGCTTCGGAGGATGGGAGTTCGATTCCCGGAGGGAGCAGAGAGGCGGCGAAGGCGAAGGCGGGATTATTGTTACTGAGGCCGGTTGCTGTGGCCATGTTGTGGGTTCGGGCGTTGGTGGAGAGAGGGAGGGAGGGAGGGAGGGAGGGCGGAGACGGATAGATGTGATGGGGTGGAGAGGAAGGTGGGTGAGGTGGCGATGAAGGTGGGGAGCAGCGATGCGAGGTCGATCGGTTGATACGCGAGCGACGCAGCCCTATGGCGACGGTGATGAGGTGATGCAATCTTGATGCAATCGCGATATCTTGGGGAACGAAGATGCAGGTGCGTTACGGGGGAAGAGACAGAAAAGGGAGATTCTTCCACGGGTACCTGACAGACGGGAAGGAGGGAACCAAAAACCAGGGTAGGTGATACCGTCTGTTTATAACATTTAAGCGGCAATGCAAGTCCCCAGAAAGTCCCCAGCAAATCCCAAACCAGGCCACTCACAAAGAGGGTGGGGCAGCGAGTGAACCGTGTTCCATGGTTGGGATGGGTGGCGCAGGGTGAAACGTACGTTGTGCGTTTGGATTCGCCAGCGAGTTTTTCAGCCAGCGGCGTCCTCCGTACGACATGCTCCTCATATCCTGGAAACCCATCGTGTTCCTGGCTTTTTATCGTTTTCGCACTCGCATTGCCAAATCGATGATCCGCCATGTGCGCGTGACGGCATAACCTTCTCATCGCCCTCGGCTCATCAGCGCCAGCGGTGTGATTGATGGAAATACATGCATCCAGTGCATCCAGTGCATCCAGCCTCTGAAGTTCAGGCGAACCTGGAACAGGCCACCGTCGGATTCGTCTCCACATATGTGTTCACTTCCCCATTCCTTTTCCTTCGTCCGAACAAATTTGGGCGAGGGGGTGAGGCGGAGGAGACAATGATTGGGGGGAGGCGATCCCGCACCCTTCCTCCCTGCCGCGATTGCATGACGGGGGACGGTCGGACCGCCACAGAGCGAGCCGTGCGACAGTTATGGAGTATGGAGTACATGCCAAGCACCCATCCCCCCACAGACCACAAAGCTTTGTATGCGCAACGTCCGCAACGTCCTCAATCAATCCAAAACAACTAAGCCGAGGCGTACCGCGTAAGTGAGTGGAGGCTGGTTTTTTGTTTTCCGCGAGAGATTATGCAGGCGGGTTGGAGATCGGGCTGGCCTGTCAATACTCCGTAACTGGAAATGAATCTCACGATTTTAGAAGCGGCGCACGGTCGCAAAGGGCGTGCGGGCCTACCGCCCGCGGGCCCTTACTATTACATACATTACGACAGAGCGATCCGAAACTTCTACAGGGTCGCCAGCTAAGCGAAGCCTATAACACAGTTGAAGGCTGCAAAAGAATACTGAAGTGCAATAATAGCGGCACGAAATATGCAATTTCCATGGCTTCCCCCAATTCCCTAGCTATAGCGACAATTTGGCTATTTCTAGTTAAACATATGTGTAATTACCTTTCAAGTATTGTGCATTCTTTGGCTATTCGCTAAAATTTAGTGACGTCTATCGCCTTGTCGCAACAGCAAGAGCCTTGCGGGGGTGGCACATTTCGCGAACAGACTCATCATCTCCCGAACGGTGCCTATGGCTTTTCGAATGGGCCATATCATTGCCCAGATAACCTTAGCTACGCTTCACAAAATCGTCGCTTAAGCTAGCTAGGTGAAGGCACCTTCACGGAGGTATCCCCCTATATTCCTAATGCGTACTTGGAGTGATGCGTAGCATAAATTACGTTCAAACGCTATGCGCAGTGCTTGAAGTTCAGTAAACGCACCCAGCGGGGTCGCTCGCTAAATTTTAGTGAGGTAATCGCTGAAAGTGCCTGGCATAAGCTACTTCTAGGGCGTCGCCTAAAAATATTGACATGCAACTTAATAAATAGAGCAAGAGGGATTGCACTTTTGGCCTGCCTACTAAGTCTAAACAACGTGAAACAAGTTGCAGAAAAGCCACGCTAATACGAGTAGGTTTACGATAGCTACTAGATCTAGACGGCGCCTTGCAAGTTATTGAGTGTTTAGGCGTTATTAAAAGGCTGTCGCCTAGTTAGCTAGATATCTGTTGTACCCTTTCAGAATATGTGAAAGCTTCATCAGTGGTATGGCCTATTCCGAAATCTATACCATTCAAAAATTGATAGGACTTCTTCGCGAACTTTCTCAATGGATCCTGATATCGCGACAGGGCAAAACACTATCGCGACAGGTATCCAGTCAAGCGACCCCCTCCAGCATCACCAAAATAACGTAATGTAAATTACTCACACTTTTTCATTGTGATAGCTTAGGCGCTCCTATTACCTGCATTTCCCTGAAATAAATTTGGCCCATTCGAGCAGAAATGATAAGCTAATGATTGACTATTTAAGTAGTGTTATTAGTAGAGGTCCATGACAGTTTTGCCAAGGCAAGCCTATGGAGCTGGGGCACGATTGAGAGGCAATGTGTAGCGCCTGAAGGCAATTGATGCAATAATATTGCCATGCGCACTTGAAATTCCAGTGAGAAACAACCCTGAGATTTTCTCGTCGTTAAATCTGCGCATCTAGCGAATTATCTCTCTAACGCAATGTCGGACTGTATTTTTTCAACTAGCCTTTAGGCTTCGCTTAACTGGGGAACCTGTCGCTATAGCGTTTTGCCCTGTCGCGATATCAGGCCCTTCTCAATAGACCCGTCGAACAGAACTCGGTCTGAAAACTCTATTATCTTATTTTATTAGCATCATCGTTCAGAGTGTTGGTTACATAGTCTAACTTGAAACCCCCGCCGGAGGAGTACACGGGCAGCGCTGTCTCTCGCTTCATTTGTAAAATCGGCGGGGAATCACGAACCACCTCCCAAGACCTAACCCCGTTCGAGGCAACAAAGACTGATGACATCCGGCGGTACTAGGAGGAGAGCGATCTATCTAGTTTCCTATATGTAGCCATATGGTCAATGAAACGACACAAAAAGTAAACACTCTATATGAGTCCGATTTATCGTGTTCTACAACTGCAGTGGCCCGCCGATGGCATTACTGGTGGCCGCCGTTTGGTCGCCATGGTTGGCGGACCTAGGGTTGTGCGATACAACTCATGGCGTAGGTAATAATCCGGGCGCGAGCCCTAGGTTGGTTGGCCGATTTCAAACAACTTAGAGTTCTAAGGCCTCAGTAGTCTATTTTGCCTGTGTGGATTTGGGATTGAATTCGGGTATCTACCAGAGAAGGTCCCGTAGAAGTTACCCTTGTTAGGTCGCAACAGGGAGTCAGGATCCAAATGCCTCTGGCGATAGGAATCCACCAGCCTCTGGGCACATTCCCTTACTAATCGTCGGACATCCCTGCCGTAATCATCATCAGAGTTTCTTGCTATATAAGTCCTCGTAACACTCTCCATGTAGTCCCGGGTTTCGTTCGTTCCGTTTCTCCTCCGTTCCCATTCATCTAGCTTTATACCGTCCATTCCTGGATTGACGGCCAGCCGCACATATAGCGGCGAGCGCCCATTTTCTGTCATGTTCATCATATCTATGTGAGCCTGCTGGGGATCAGTTATGGCTTTCCGCATTTAGGCCATGAGCTTAAGCCCCTCCGAGAGCCCAGACCCAAACCGTGAGCGTTGTTTGGAATTCCCAGTACCAATGCTGAGAAGAAATCCGATTGGCTGGTTTATCGGCAATGGGTTACCATCGACGTCTCTCTCCGTCTGCATCATCTGCTTTGCCTCACTGAAGGCATACTTAGACGGATTGTTGGCTCCCACACCGCTGTCCATGTACTTGATCTCGGCGATCTTGGCCTAGCGGAAGTATAACGGTGCAGAAGCGGCGGCAAGAGCCGCCTCCCAGATCCTGACCTCGCTGGCATCCCCCGGATTCAGCTCCATTAGGGCAGGCTCCGTGTTGCGCCGCCTGTAACACCGCGGGTAGTCATAACTGCGGAAGAGATAGGTTTCCGTCCCTTGACCGTCGTATAGTTTTTTCATAGCGACAACGACCCTGCAATTCGCGTTCGCGCAATAATGCATCCTCGTCAGCACTTCAGTGTGAACCTCTCTTACATGGTGCAGTTAGTAATAAGCCTAATGCTCTAAACAGGCTAGCCGGACTTAGAAGTATAAAGCCACGTGCATTCTGCACATTGCTGCGCTCCCATAGCGGGCCAATTTGAGGGAAGGTGTCTTCTCCTCGACATGGTCCTCCGTTGTGGTCGTGCAGCCACGACGGACGGTTTCCCGGATAGTCTCTTTCAAACGGTCGGCATTGTATTTCGTCAGCCGCCACCACCGAGGCTCCCTAAAGACGTAGTCCGCCAGGTTGCGATAAGCCTCGAGACATTGTTCGGTGCTCATTCGGAGCTGGCTGAGTATTATGGCAATTGATCTGGATGGTGCATACGTTAATGTGTTGTTGCGATAAATACCGGAAAATATCGACTCACCCCCCCGCACTCGCCCCGACAATGTAGTCAAAATATTCGCAAGGAAGAGGCGTCTGCCCTTCTGCTGGAGCTGCGGGATGTTGGGCGTTTGGCCGTGCAGCGCGATCGTGTGCCTGGATGTTGCCTACCATCTCCATGACAGCTTTGAAGATAAGCAGGCCAGTATAACCTCGCACACCACCGCCGTCTGCAATGTAGAGTTTCTCGTTAGCTGTGGCCTGTTCGTCGGGATTAAGGCTTCTGCAAACTTAGCCACTGCGAAATGACTCACCAAGCGACAGAATATTTAGCTTCCACGGATCTCCTGGATCTGGCTGAGACCCAGTGGAAGCTCCGACAACTGAAGGTATTGCGGCAAGTCCCCCAGCTGAGACCGAGGCCGTTCCGAGATCTTCATTAACTGCGGGAGCTAAGGCAAAGCCGGTGAGTAGTTGGTCTCAGGATTGGGAATCAGTGGCGCAACCTCATGGTCCGATACGTTAAATATTTATTTGAAGTAGATAATAGGATATCTACGGGCGGACAGCAGATAGAGGTCAATCAACACACCACCTCGTTCTCGCGCCAAGCCACTCTCCCTTTACCCATTTATCACTCCCCTTCATCCAATACTGACTGTCCCCCTTCTCCACCCCTGTTACCAAAACCCGACACACCAGCCTTGCGTTCACCGCCCTGTCACCTTCCTCCCTCCCTTCAACAGCCACGAGGGCACCCCTCATGGTAGTCAACCAAGCTGGCCCAAATGCTCCAAGAATTATCCCCGCCATGTCATGATTCTGCGGTGCCAAGGCGTCCTCCCACGACTGATCGGTGTTGTGTTTATCGTAGTCTACCCTCCACAACCGTGCCGGTACGCCTTCCTGCCCCGCCGTATCGACAATGAAACGCATCCCCGCTTTCGCACCAGGACTTATCCCCCCGAGTAGAAACCCAGGAAACATGACCACTAATCCCTTCGGCGTGAGCATCCCTGACGGCCGAAAGGTATAGTCCTCCGGTAGACTTGGAGGCTGAGGTATGGATCTGTCCGGGTTACTAATTGCAGTAGGATCACGCACCCAGCTAGGGGGGCTGCTCAGCGCGCGTACTTCATTCCCCTCTATCTGAAGGAACGTTTTTGGTAGCCAACGGAACCCTGGGTCGGTGTGTCTCAGGCCCGGAACGAAGAGTATGCAGGGGTTTATTTGTGTTGGGATGGCGCGAAATAGCATCTGCAGTTTCAGCGCATCGGGAGCATTGATGATGGGGGCTAGGTCTAAGGAAAGGAGGGTGGCGAGACATATGGCCTCGTCGGCAGCCTTGGTCGTGCTCCGTGTTCCGACGGTGCGGAGCATGTAAGTCACCGTCGCCTCGTTCAGTGGCGCGTTTGGTGCTCCCACTGCCGTCGGCGCTGACGATGACGTTTCGAGTTTAGGCGCGTCTGATGAGGGTGGGGTTTCAAGGCGCGAGCGATGCGTCCATTGGTTTGGGCTGTCACCGATCAGGTACTGCAGCTCCCGGACTAGTTCTTCGAAGATATCGTGTTCCAAACACTGTGGCTGGGAGGTTCGGAGAATCTCGTTGACTGATATGGTCCTCCGGTCCTGGACGAGGACATGTAAACGGGGAGCGAATAATCCTTCCTGCAGAGTCCAAAGCCGGCGTGACCAGTTTGAGAAACAAACTCGAAAGAGGATCTCCTTTGGATCGCTGGAAACGGTGCAGCGGGAGAGGATATCAGAGTCGATGACCAAGACAGCGGAGGAATTCTTGTAAATGTTGCCCATGTTACGGATGGCAGATTTGCGGTGTGTGGCGTATGAAGGACCAACCAGAACAGAGAAGGTGTCTATCCAGAAGGGAATGTCTGTCGGCTTTGGCTCTTCCACTGGAGACACGAGTGCGCCAATCGGTGCTGCTCTGCTCGTGTCAGGCTGCTTGGCGGAACGATAAATGTCGTTGGCCGCCTGTTGGAGATCAACCAACTGGCAGCGCGGCAGTTCGTTTGCATGAGGGTTCCCGCGGCCGTCGCTCCAAGTATGACTGAATGCCACATAAACCATCCCTGGCTGATACCTAACAACCTCCACATACCCCAAACCCTCTCGCCACCGCACAAGCGCTGTTCCATTTCCGTCCTCCATGGCCACCTCCATCTCACCCAAATCCGGGCCAACCTCATCGCACCCACAACCCTCTTCAACATGTATGGTCCTATATGTTCCCTCCTTATACTTTACCGCTAGACACCTAGTCTCATCGCACCGTCGATGGTTTCTCTTAACGCCTGGCGCGCCAAACGTCGCAGCGTAGTACAGGCACTCCAACCTGACTCTTCCCGTCCCTAGCAAATACGGACACCACCCCATCTCCTCCATTATCTCCTTCAAGAACCGCCCATCTGTCCATGCGTTCAATGGTACCCCATCGACATCTTCATTTATCATGCCCTTCTCAAATCCTAGCACCACCCTCGCCGCCTGCTCGAGTGCTAACCCCAGAAATGCGAGTCCCAGCGCAACTTCCGGAGGTACCGGCGCAAACGGATAAAACGAGTTGAACGGTAAATCCGGGTATTCGTTCAGGAACCACGACAGGTCTTTGGCCTCGCGCAGGTTCGGCGCAATACCCCTCATGATTTTCAACCGCAAGTGCTCGTCCAGCCCTGATTCGCGGTCGCACCATTCACGGAGGTAGTTGGGTAGTCTAGCAGTTGTGATGAGGCGTGAACCCGTGATGGGATTAGTGTAGAGAAAGTCAGATTCGTTGATTGGGCAGCGGAGGGTGGTGTGGAGGAGTCCAAAGAAGAGCCAGGTTTGCAAAAAGGATGATGCGGCTTGCGGTGAATGAAAGCGCCGAAAGTCCCTGTAGTGCCAGTCTTCGCGCCTGTAGCCGCAGTGAGCGGGGTAGGAGAGGAATGGAATTGAGAAAGGGTAGGGTGAGGTGCCAAGGTATGGGATATGGATCTTGAGTGTGTGTGGGCCGCGAGGGAGGTGTTCCATCTGGATGAATTTCCCTTCCAGAGCAACCGACGTTTTTTGTTAGTTTACTTTGACTTGGGCGAATATTTGGAAGTGTCTTTGATGATCTCGGATGTTCGGCACTGCCAGTGCGGCTGATAGAAACTTTGGGACAGATTTACGCCCGTGCAGAAGCCACAAAACGTACCAGGCAAGCATTGAAGACACTCGGCGAATGAAAAGGTGAAAAGCTGAAGACTCAGGCGCAGGCCCGCAAAAATCCGACCATTGCGTCGAAATTTCGCCCAAAACAAGGTTAAGAGAAACGGGAGCTGAGACCAACCCCTGCCAAGTCGATCGTATTTCTTGGAGGGGTACAAGGTACTGAGTAGGATAGAATACTGACTAATGCGGCTGCACCCCGCGTCGATCGTCGTCATTCTCTTTTCACAGCAGCCTCCTCGTTTTGCCTTTTCCCGTTCAACACTCCACACTTACCTACGCTTAACTGCTGTGATTGACTCGTAGAATAGCCATCAAACAGAGATAGGAAGAGAAAAAGGATTAAGAGGAAATGGCTACCGCAATAATGCCACTTGAGCGAGACACCACCTTCGTTGGTCGCGTCGGCATTCTCGCACAAATGAGAGACGAGTTCGAGGTCAAGAGATGGATTGTCCTTACTGGGGAAGAGTTTATCGGGTACGCGCCATCCTCCAAACTCAAGACGTGAACTGACCAAGCCTATGGCTAACAGGAAGACCCACATCACCATCGAATACGTCTACCAGCTACAGGAACTGCATCCGACGCTTCAGGTCTTCTGGTGCCCCGCCAGCACACCCGAGGAATTCAGCCTCAGCTACAAGGCTATCGCACGACGGCTTTCCCTCATCTCTCAGGCAAACACGTTCCATCTTGTTCAAGAATGGCTTGAAGATGAAAGCCACGGCCCCTGGGTACTGATCGTGGATGGTGCTGACCGCCACCTTTTATCACCAACAGCTGAGGGCGCGATGTTGTCAGGCATTGGTAGGGAAGGCGTGGTGTTGTCGGAATATCTCCCCAAAAAGAGCAAGCACGGCCAGGTCGTCGTTACAACCAGTGATGATGGGGTTGCAAAATCCTTGGCAGGAGAGGAGGGGCTTGTGATACCAGTTCCACAATTGACGCCGGAGGAGGCCGCCGAGATGCTGCACCGAAAGGTACCGCAGGCCAGCTGGAGCGAGAGCGAATCCGGAAAGGTCATTGAGGCCTTGGGGTATTACCCCCTCACCGTCCGCATCGCGGGTGCCTTTATCACCGAGAATGGGTTGAAGTTGCCAGAGTACCTCAACAGGATCCAAGCGCTTGAGCCTGATGTGGGGCAAGGCGACAACAATGGAGACCATTGGGCAAAACGGTACAGCCGGGTGACGTTGATACGGGCATGCAGTCTATCCATCGATCAGATTCACGAAGAAACACCCAGGGCGGCCGAGATTCTCTTCCTCATGTCCGCTCTAGACGGACACTCAATCCCAAAAACTCTCTTGATGCAAGAAAATGAGAATCCGCGCCAGTTCAACCGCGCCATTGCCACTCTCCAGTCCTTTTCCCTCATCACACTAGGGCCTGACGACGCAACATTCACCATGGCCTCGCTAGCCCAAATTGCCACGATGTCCTGGCTCTCGAAGCGGGGGCTGCTAAGAACTTGGCAGGCCGCCGCTGTCGAGCTACTCGCCCAAAGGTTCCCTTTGGGCACAGACCTCGAATGGTCAACATGTGAAACCCTCTACAGACACGTCAAACTCGCCCTAACCTACATCCCGCAAACCACTGCCCAGCACCTCAGCCGCGCCACCATTCTCTTGAACCTCGCTGAATACCACTCCACGCACGGTCACTACACCGCAGCCTCCACCCTGCTCACCGAAGCTCTCTCCATCCAAGAAACCCACCTCAGCGCCTCCCACGTCGACACTCTCCTCACGGCGAACAAACTCTCCGAGCTCCTCAGCCGCCAAGGCAACTACCCGGCCGCCGAGGAGCGCTGCCGCCAGACCCTCTCACTCTGGGAAGAAACTCTAGGTCCCTCCCACCCACACACCATAACCAGCATCAGCAACCTCGCTGTCCTCCTGCAGGACCAGAGTCGCTATGCTGATTCCGAGATCCTCCATCGCCGCGCACTCGCCCTGAACGAAGAAGTCAGAGGACCAGACGCCTTGGGCACCCTAACGAGTTTGAATAACCTCGCTATTCTCCTCAACGATCAAGGTCGCTTCCTCGAGGCAGAGCCCCTTCTCCGCCGCTCGTTAGAGGGAAGCGTGCGCCTGCTTGGCGCGGAGGACGCTGGGACCTTACTCGCCACTAGCAATCTAGCCAAGGCGATGGAGGGGCTCGGGAAGACGGAGGAGGCGGAAAAGATGAATCGGGAGGTGCTAGTAAGCAGAGAGGCGCTGCTGGGTGCCGGCCATCCAGATACGTTGACGAGCGTCAATAACCTTGCGGCGTTGTTGTCGAGACGGGGTATGTACGACGAGGCAGAGATGTTACACCGGAGGGCGTTAGAGGGCAGAGAGCGGGTCTTGGGGCCGGAGCATCCGATCACGTTGGAGAGTTTGAGTAACCTAGCGCTTGCTTATACGTATCTGGCAAAGTACGCGAAGGCGGAGGAGATGTATAGGAAGACTGTGGAGGCTAGAAAGAGGGTGTCGGGGGAGGAGCATATAAGCACAGTGATTGCGATGAATAACCTAGCTGGCATGTTGGGGTTGCAGGGGAATTATGGTGAGGCGGAGGCGTTGCATAGAAAGTGTTTGGTTGCCAGGAAGAAGCTGTTGGGGCCGGCGCACACTGCGACCTTGGGGAGTATGAATAATTTGGCGAAGGTTTTACTTGGGCAAGGTGGGAAGCTGGAAGAGGCAGAAAGTCTGCTAACGGAGAGGCTGAAGCTAGGGAAAAACAATGGAGAGGGCGACACTGCGAGTTCGATGATGAGCCAGAATAACCTTGGCTTGGTAGCAGCCGCGCAAGGAAAGGCAGAGGAGGCGGAGAGAATACATCGAGGGGTTTTAGAAGCGCGAGACAAGCTCCTGGGGGAGTATCACCCGGATACGTTGACAAGCGCTTTTAATCTCGCGACTGTGTTGCACGAGCTAAAGAAATATGACGAGGCTGCGGCACTATATGAAAGGGCGTACGAAGGGAGGAAGAAGATGCTGCGTATCGGCCATCCGGATATTGAGGCAACTGAGACAGTGTGGAGAAGGATGGATGAGGAAATGACAGCGTCAGAGGAGAAAGTTGTAAAGAAGGACGAGAGCCCCGCTCCCAGTGATACTGAGGTGAAAGGCGAGGACTTGGTCCTTCCAGTGCGTCCCACACAGTCAATGTAGGGCAAATGTGTTTTATAAGAGACAAATGTCGAAACAATACAGGAGATGATCGTATGACGCAGCAACTATGCCCGTGGTTCACAGCCTAACGTGAACATGCTTCTCGCTACCAAGGACATCTATGAGTCCATGCGGGGCATTGAAAAACAGACCCGGCCGACTCGTCTATTCCTGAAATACTCCGCCAAAGCAGACCTGGACCAGCCTGGCCGAACACTGAAGCCTCTCAACGCCCTGTCCTCCTTCCTGCACTAACCGCCCTCCTTCCCCGATTCAACCACCATATCTCGTCATCCCTCTACGGCCTGCTTCACCCATCTCATGCACCACCCCCTGTGGCCAACCTGTCCCTGTTTCCGGCACCTCGACAGGCGGTGGGGCCCATGCCTTGTCGCTATTTTCTCCGTACGCGCTAGCCGGATCTCCGGGTAGCTCGTGGCTCCGCGCCCTCGACGAGTCGCCTCTATTCCTTTTACGGAAAAGGAAGAATAACGCTATCGCAAGTGCCAACGCCAATGGAAGCCCCACACCTACCCCGATAGCCACTTCTGCGTTATGCGAACATGTTCGATTACTGGAACCAGGCAGGGATTCCGCTGTGGCGCAGCCGACTGGAGTCGATGTGGATGTTGTGGTTATTGTCGTGGTTGCTGTGGTGGAGGACGCGTTCCCACTAGCGGGAATGAATCCGCGGTCAAGCTTAAAGGAGAGGCCGTTTGAGCAGGCGGCTTCGGTGTCGTGATCGCAGTACCTATAATGAATTGTGTCAGCGCGGATATCACCACCAACACCATGGGGTGTAAGTGAGCCATTCGGCAATAAGCAGATGGGCTAGCAAGAAGGAAAGGGGGGCAAACCAGGCGCCAACTACGTCGGGGCAAGGAAAGATGTTCTGAAATTTAATAATATTTACGCTGTTTGGGCAGTATCTTGGGCATGCGGGACCCCAGCTACGGTCGGTGCAGGACTGTTATACCGGTGCGAATCAGATGTCAGTACTAGAGCTGTAACTAGCTTATGCGCGAGCTGGCTTGGAATTTGTTTGCACTGCGGGGTGACAGAGTGACGCCCTGTGGAAGAGGGAGAAAGACTAACACCTCGAAAGATGAGCTTTGTGAGTTGCGAGTAACACAAGCCATTCGAAAGACACAGGTCTTGAGGTCCACAGCATGGTGAGTTCTTCTCTCTATTTCATCCCGCCGGCATGTCAGGAACCACCACAGCTCGATAATGAAGAACAGCACAAACGGAAAGTCTCACCCGGTACATGGTTCATCGATATCCTCGCGAATTCCGTTGGCGTAGTAGCATGACAGTGCAGCGACGGTCTCGCAGACAAGCGAGATGAGAGCAGGGTAGAGCGCCGCTGCCGTGGGACGGCAGTGCAGCAACATGTCGGGTTCTCCAGACGTTAATAGAATAGGTATATATCTCTGAAAGCTGATAATAGTTTAGTCTAGTGTAGGAATAGTTGTGGAAACAGTACTGATGTCGAAGAGGAGCCGAAGGCTAGTTCGACGTAAGTGTCGGGTGAGACCCTTATTCTACTAGTCCAAGGCTACACCCTTCATCTTATGCGGGCGAACGGATTGGGGAACTTGGCGTAGGATTCCGAGCAACGGCCCCCAACGCGAGCCTAGGCGTCCTCTTACAGCATATGCGAGCTGGGACGGAAATGCGGAGGTAATTTCGGCGCCTAGCGAAATGGCTGACCCACGGCTAGGATAGGGCATATGTCGCATATCTTGCCGCCCGACTCTTTCGCGAGGAACACTTTCTTTCAGGCAGCAAAAAGAAACACCACGACCGTTGCGCAGTGATAGCCCACAGATAAGCACGCACCAAACAAGCCGAGATGAGCGTCTTAGCTGAGAGAACGAATCAACAGTGCCATAACTAAGTGGGACGAGAAATGAGTAGAATAGACTACGTCTACAGTCTAATTGTTTCGTGGCGATACGTGTTTCCCACAATGTTTCAGCTCCTAATATGCAACCGCATATCTAAGCGCGCTTCCTAATTAGGCTGCGACTGAGTTCGGCGGCAACTGGAGCCAAGAGGCAGCCGCCTCTCCCCGAATTATCTAATCGCCTCTCAATCGAGCATGGCCGACGAAAGACCTTTCAATAAACCAGTAATTGACCCCTACCTAAACTAACAGGCATCTGTAACTTTTACGCTGCCGTGGATCCTTCCGTTTCAATAAGCAATGCATTGCGCAAACTGGTGGTCAGAGTAATGGGTCCGGGAGTGAAGGCGCGCTTACTAGTTTTGAACTCTACGCAGTATGCTAAGCTAGTTGCAGCGGTGCCGCTAAGTTAGGTGGCCTAACCAATTCACCCCACCAAAAATAACCAAGTGACACAGTATTGTGAACCTCCAGCATCACTTTCAAGTTTAGGTAAACCACCCTAAGTCGTAAATGAAAATAGCTTTGAGAGAATACTGGTCTACTTGTTACACATATATAGAGCTAATTTTTATGTGGATGCGGTCTCTACATCATATCGGACATGAGTGGCTCATCGATAAGAATTAAATCGCCCCTGCGCCCTTCAAGGAAAATCGACTGGAAACTCCGGGTTTTCCAGTGAGCTTTTCACCTGTGACGCAACTCACTCTCGTCTAATGTAAAAATTCGTAAGCATTCTACAGGATATGCACCTGTAAACTAACTCATAAAGTTTGATTTAATGTTTTTAACATGTTGCGCCTGTAGGGTCCAAACACAAGTCAGAGAGGTTCCTGAATTCGGCCTCGGCTAGCGATTTTGGTTGGGCAAACAATATATGCGGATTTTTACTCGAATACTATAATTTTTGATATTATTTACCGAAATACCACAGTTCTCCTTAACGCAGCAGCAGCAGGACTGTATGTAATAAAAGCTGTAAATTTGTGTGAGACATTCTTAAAGGGCTTATGTAAGGTCTTTAGGTAGTATTTACATGCTTAAAGTGCGAGTTAAACCTAGCAATGTGTGCGTGCAAGAGGTAAACTGTCATGGACATAACTATCCTACAAATTTCGCACCAACTCATCGCCCCTATTCCTCCTTCTCACCTTCATCCGCTTCCTTCTTCTCATTACCCTCGTCCTTCTCCTTCCCTTCCTTCTGCTCCTCCCCACCATCTTTCCTCTCGTCTTCCAACCCAGTCTTCTGATCCCACTTGAACGGCCCCTTAAAATTCACCCTAACCTTCGCCCCGAAACTCCTCATCCCCACCGCAGGGACCAACCTCCCACGGATACCTTCAGCCACGGTCCCCAACAAATTGCCATTTTTCGTAAACCTGATATTCCTCTTCTCTGAAACATAACACCCCACCACATCACCCTTCATAAACGATTCCCCATACTCAGCACCCGAGCCCGTCTCCGCGTATTTCCGTCCGTCGTCGGAGTGGTGGGCCCAGGATCCCGGGAGCCACCCCGGGATGCTTGAAGTGGGGTTGTGTGAGTGTGTGACGCCTATAGCTATGATACTAGTGTCTTTTGCATCGATAAATTCGAGTTCCCAATAAAAAGGGAAGGCGTTGAGGGGGGTAGGATGATCCGCACGGATGGTAGCTGGTTCAGCGCTCTCGCCAGCGAGCGGAGGTGTGTGATCTATAGGGTAAAGTGGTTGATCAGCAGGAGTAGATTCGATCGTTGCGCATGTGCTTTGGTTATGTTGGGCTTACCGCTATACTCGACGACCATCCCACCCTCACTCACGCTCATCTTATTGGACTTGCCATTCTCATTCATCTCGCTCGGTTTCGGAATCACCGGGGTGTCTTTGGGCGGTTTCTCAGCGTCCTCCGGGTCAGTAGGCAAACCCATCTTCTCCAAAACACCCCGATCCCCCGAGTGATATGCACGCATCTCCGCGTTCCACCCATGCTGGTCCCTAAGCTTGGGGTCGACGCCGATATCCAGCAACTTCCCGACAATAGCGTCATTCCCCTTGAGACAAGCCAACTCTAGCGCCTCGACGTAAACATCGCTCTTTGCCAGCCCCTGCGGAC
This sequence comes from Nothomitra cinnamomea, assembly GCA_022345685.2. Classification (NCBI taxonomy): domain Eukaryota; kingdom Fungi; phylum Ascomycota; class Geoglossomycetes; genus Nothomitra; species Nothomitra cinnamomea. The sequence goes on along the minus strand of JAJDMX020000049.1, from coordinate 137,507 downwards.
TCGAGTCGAGAAGAAGCTGGACAATAGTCGTGTTCCCTGCGTAGGATTCAGACCTAACGATACGGCCATACTCCTCACTTCCAACTTCTACACCCACGCCCTTCTCGAGGAGGAACTGGAGGACCTCGCTACTCCCTGCCGTGATTGCGGTGTGTAGGGGTGTGGTTCCGTCATTGTTCTTTCAGTTGGGATTAGCGCCATGGTCGAGGAGGAGTTTTGCGATCGTCTCGTTGGAGATCGAGGCCGTGTAGTTGGGACTTGAGCGCACAAAGGTATCGGGGCAGTTGACGTCGATGCCGGGTTGCTCAAGAAGTAATTTTACGACGACTGTCATTCCTGCTTCAGCGGCGACTGAGAGGGCGGTTTGGCTGTATTCCTTTTCGCGTTTGTTAAGGTGCTCGGGTTTACCCTTTTCGAGGAATATTCTCACAATCTCCTCGTTCCCACCCAATGCTGCATACCATAGGTTGGTGCGGTCCAAGTCGTCTTCATGAGCTGGATCAACGCCTTCCTGCTCGATTAAGAACTTGACAGCTTCCGGTGCCGAGTCGGAAGCAGCGAACATAAGCGGAGTTGAACCCTTGTTGTCTCTGGACTCGATATCTACCTCTTTACTCTCGACGGGTAGCTTCATCACATTCGTATACCCTTGGCCTACAGCCCACGAGAGAGGGGTTCGTCCCTCAACATTCTTCGTATCGGGATCAACCCTCTCATCCTCCAGCAGTATCTTCACCACCCCTTCCTTTCCCTGATAAGCAGCACAATGCATAGGTGTCCACTTCCCAGAATCCTGGACATTCGGATCGACATCTTCGGTACGCGCAAGAAATGCCTTGACGACCCCGTCGTACCCGTGGAACGCCGCCCAGAACAACGAAGTCCGCCCATCTCCATCCTTATAATCGGGCTCGATATCCTTCTGCTGCAACAGATAGTCCACTATATCGACGCGATCCCTAAACGCAGCAGCCATAAGTGGCGACAACTCGTTCACATCTTGCGCACCTAAAAGCTTGCTGTCCTTTGGCTCCCGGTATTGCCACGCGTCGAAATGGTATAGCCACCAAGTTTTTTTGGTATCGCCACCAACCCGTGCACTGACGTGATGTAGCAAGGAAAATTTTTTCAAGCTCCCACAGACGGCTTCCACTCGTAAAGAAAACCTATACTCTTGATCTCACGTCTTGATCTCAACAAAAAGGCAATATCATGAACCTCCTACCCCCCTCTGAAGGCGACGGACAACCCTCGCGACAGGCACTTATCAACACAATACAAGCGCATGCCAGGGAGAATGGCTATGCAGTTACGATCCGTAATTCAAATTCTCTTTTCAATATAAATTACCTTGGATGCGACCGATCAGGGACCTACCGCCATCGTAATGGACTTAACGAAACCAACCGACTTCGTGACACAGCATCTCGACTTACCAACTGCCCTTTCCGTGTCCGATGCTCTTTAAAGGATGGCCTATGGATACATAAAGTAATCAATCCAAGTCACAACCACGAGGCTAGTAGTGCTGTAGCGCACCCGATTCTACGTCGAGTGCCGCTGCAGATTCAGGAGCAAGTCGAAAATCAGTCGATGGCCGGAACAAAGCCACGAGAGATTATATCTTCGATTAGACAAGCTACCGACCATCCAATCCTCTCCCAGGACGTTTATAATATTAAAAAGAAGCTGAGACGTAAGAATTTAGCTGGTAGAACACCTATGGAGTCTCTTATTTCTATTCTCAAGAACAGGGACTTAGCATTTGACTATAAAACTGATAGAATTGGCCGTATTACATGTCTTTTCTTTGCACACCCTCAATCTACAGAGCTGTTAAATTGTTTTCCTGAGGTGCTTCTACTCGACTGCACATATAAGTCTAACCGGTTTAAATTGCCGCTTCTGAATGTTGTTGGCTCTACGTGTCTAAACACTACGTTTCATATTGCATTTGCGTTCTTAAGTAAAGAAGATGGGGAGGCATATACGTGGGCTCTAACACAGCTTAAAGAGCTGCTTATTGACCCTACAATGTTGAAGGTTGTTATGACGGATAGAGATCTTGGCCTAATAGCGGTGGCTCGAACAGTCTTTCCAGGGGCAAAGCGTATGCTCTGCACATGGCATGTTGAAAAGAATGTCCAAACCGAGACGGCAGTACACATCAAAGATCAGCAACTAGCAAAGACGTTTCTGGCGGAATGGATATCTTTGATTTACGCACCTTCCTGAGTTGAGTACGAAACGAAGTGGATGAACCTTCAAAACACCTATGACGAATCCTACGGCCCCCTTATTCAGTACGTTAAGGAGACATGGCTCGACCACTATAAAACTTATACCGTATGCGCTTGGACAGACCAGCATCTGCATTTTGGCCATCGTGTAACGTCGAGAGTCAAAGGAGCACATAGCGTCTTGAAGTCTTATCTTCAAGTTTCTACTGGTGATTTACACTCGGTTTACGAAAAGATTATGCTACTACTCAAGAATCAGCATGCCGAATTCGATGCAGCTATCGAACAGAACTGGACCCAGACTCCACATACTGCCAGTGACCCCTTTTACTCTGCTTTGGTCGGTAGGGTATCAAACTATGCACTTGGAAAGCTTTGGGAACAGAAACATCTTCTAACAGGACCTGATATTCTGTTGCCCTACACACAGGCGTTCACAAAAAGTATGGGCATGCCGTGTGCTCATCAGATGCATACCCGACTTCAAGAAAATGGGGTTCTACTGTTGGAAGACATTCATCAACACTGGTATCTGCAACTACAGCCTATTCCAGTCGTAGAACCTCTTGTACTTGAGCCAGAGGTTGCACGAACCTGAGGAAGACCTGCAACTACAGTTGAACTTACCCGTCGCCCACTGAATCGAGCATCACGAGGTCGACTTCCAGCATCATCCACTTGCCGCGAACCTTCCTCTTTCGAAAGACTTGTGCTTCCGTCACGACCACAGACAAGAAGCCAGCAGAATACTCGTCCTGTCAACGAGAATGGTCTACAGCAGGGTTAGTGATTAAAGCAATGGGCAACGAAGTAGATAGCATTATATGTACCCAATCAATCTTTTAGTTCAACGAAATTGAAGCATCTACGTATTCTCTACCAGTATCAAAATCACTTGGTGGCAATACGAAAATCACTTGGTGGCGATACCATTTCGATGCGTGGCAATACCGAGAGCCTGTCCTTTTCTACCAGAATCTTCACGACCGCCATATACCCTCCGTAACACGCCCAAATCAATGGCGTCCGGCCAGTCAAGTCTCCCGCCGAGAGATTAACATCATCGCGGTTCACAAGGAGCTTTACTACTTCCATGTATCCATTCTTCGCGGCCACCAGCATCGGCGTCCGTTGCGTACTAGAATCAGCGGTATCAGGCTCAATGCCATCAATCTCAAGCAAAACCTTGACGATCTCCGCATGCCTACTCAGTGCGGCGGCCAAGACTGCAGTCATCCTTTTTGAATCCTTGTGATTCCAATCAATTCCGCTATGTTTAATCAACCGCTTGATGACAGGCAAATTGGTAGAGGAGAAACACGCGTAGATGAAGCCCGTTCGGCCTTCCTTGTCTTCCTGCCTAGCAGGAGCCTTGCGGTAAGCAGTCCCTCATCTATGGTGTACACGTATGTATGCACTGGAGCAGCCGGTCTGCAACTCGAGATAAAGCAAGCGGCGCCCGCCACTTCGTTAGGTACTGTGCGTGCAGAGCCTCCAAACGCGTCTGCGCTCGTTACCGTTGGCCCCACCAGCCCATCATGTAGCTAGGCATGATGTGAACAAGGATGTGCGGGTACCGGAAGCCTATCCGTACCCCGATGCAGAGACTGCTAGACTCCAGAGCTATGATTAGAACATGAGAAAATTTTTCTTGGCATATTCTTTTCCTCGGAGAATAACACTATGTATATAATTCTATTTTAAATCTCGCATTGTCACAGCGCTGCTGCAAAGGCAACATACCGACTAAATCGTGGTACTTCCGTAAGAGGTTTGTGGCACGGGCGTAAATACTTCAGAACTCGTGGTACCCGAGTAATTATCCGATGGATTCATTGAAAGAGAGGCTGCTCCGGATGCGCCTACGTGGGCTACACGGCTACAATAGGAAGTGTTCTGGTGCCGATCGCCCTTCCATTCTTCTAGCCCAGTTTAAATGCAACACAGGTTGCTCTGCCTATGTGACTTTATCGACTGACCGCTCCCACCTAATAGTTAATATACCTACAGTCAGCATGGCTATAATTAAGGTTCCGAAACCATTCTGGACACTTTGCCCCCTTTGTCAAGTTTCTCAATAATGTTGTGGCAGAAGTGATTAGCCGAAAAGCTGAAAATTTGGTGTCTTATTCTCGCTTCGTGACTAAACACTTCTGTCACTGCATAATAGATAGTAATTAACTGGTTCAATACACAGTCTTTAACAGCACGCTGCCACTTCAGATCTAGGAGTAAAATACTGCCCAAGAGTCTCCCTCTCCCACTTCCTTCCCTCCCTCCTTTGGCCCGAGTAAGCAAAAGTTTTTCTCCGGCCGCAGGCCACCAGAAATGCTGGGATAGTCAGGGTTTTAGCCTCATCAGCGTGCAGTACCAACTCCATAAGACCGTATCTCCAGCACTACGGAACCTAGACACTCCAACATCATTCACCAGCAGCCAGTCTCTCTATCCAATAATTAACCACATCTTCTCCATTAAACCCCTTCCCCCTCCCCACCTCCCGAAACCCACACTTCTCCAAAATCCTCACACTAGCATCATTCCTCACCGCAACCACAGCCCTCAATCCCTCCACCTCCTGCCTTTCCCTAAAATACCACTCCACAAACCCCTTAACAGCTTCAGTGGCATAACCTTGTCCCCAGATATCCGGATGTAGGATATACCCCAACTCAGGCGGAGAACGGATGGTGCCGATTATCCCGAGCATGCGGTCCGGTTGGGAGAGGAGAAAGAGGCCGAAGTTATCCGTGTCTGGATTTTCAGGGGTGGAGAGGATGGGGGACATCCAGGCGCGAGACTCTTTAAGGGTTTTGCATGGTTGCGGACGGGAGCTGTGGGTGTGCGTCATATTAATGTGTTGCCGGAAGTGGCGGGATGTGGGCTCGTGGAAGCGGTGCACATACGTCCATTTTACAACATCGGGGTTTGACCAGATGGCGTGGTAGTCTTCTAAGTCTGATTCTAGGAGTGTGCGGAGGTGGAGGCGCGGCGTGACGAATTCGGTTGGGTGGGTTGGCATGGCGGAGGCTGTTGGAGTTGTTGGGGCGGCGATGTGGTGGCGAACCCACTCAACATGGTGGTGAACCCACTCAACATGGTGGCGAGGCCACACAACCACAAGTGCCACAAGTAGTATATAGAGGCCAGCGATGGCCATAGTCTAGAGAATAAATCGAGCGTCTCCTAGCGATCCCTTTGCAACAGAGGCATATAAAGGAGGCGGGGGCGAAGTTGTGAAAATGAAGAATGTTGGTGCGGGAGCACGTAGCGCTCACGTGATATAGAGCGAAATTGAAAAGATTTTAGATGGGAAAAGTGTCCTAAAACTCTGAAATATGAATGAAAAGTTTGAATATGAGGACAGGGTGTATATATGTATGCAGTTATGCTAATGTGGATTGAGTTGTTGAAATTAAATGTCAGATATTAAAGTTCTGTCGCGGGTGAGGTTTTTGTGCGAAAACAAAGTGCTGCAAAGTGGACCTCCTGTTGGACTTGGAGATTGATTCCGACACTTCAGCGCCTAATAAACAATTTGAGCAAGCGTGCGACGTTTACCTTTTCTCTAGGGGATCACCTCAGTCACAGCTCAACTGGCGCAATTTAACTTATTCATGAATCTATTTTACGAAAATTGTCTATATTCAGGACGCAAAGTTGAATGGAAATTCAAAAATTTGAATCGCGAAATTACAAAAAATAGGCCTTCTTGTGCTGAAATATTCACCAAGTGAAATCTCCGCCAAGTAAAACTCGAACTACGCCCCTCCCTTCAGACTTCAAACTACACACTGCACGGACCGTTGGGGCTGATAAAGCGAGAATGTTTCCAATTTAACCACAGGGCTTAGCTGTTAGTTTGTATTTCGACTTAAAGAATCCGTTTCCCCTCGAGCTGGACTTTCGGATCAGCAGACCGCCGACACAGCTCAGCAATAAAGCCAAACAGCCGAGCGAAGATTGCCAACACCACTAACGATGCTCGGCATGCCGCATTAAATCGACCTATCCCCTACCTACCCACTATCTAGCGACCATACTAGATACGGTAACTAATCCCTTACGCACCTGCTATTCTAAACGACGGCACGAAGAGCTCAAACTTTTAGTCCTTCCAGTGAGAATTCCCTTCAAAATGAGCTCTCGTAAGTTGGGTAGCGGCGTCCGTAAAGACAACAAAAGTATTGGGTGTCAGTACAGCTACCGGAGTTTTTGGTGCGGCCATCGACCAGTTAAGCGACCGCTAATTTAGGTGACTAGCTTAGGGTTCCTTCACTATCGCAGCTCAGACATGGGCAACTTTGCTGCAATAGAGTGCGTCAATTGCCTTGCAATCAAGCTATAGCGTATCCAATAGCTAAGGGATTACCTATGCGAAATATTCGCTATTAAATTGACTCAAAGTACGTAGTAAAATTAACATGGTATGTGAGCAAGACCGGAGTTTCGTTGTGGTGGTTTTGCGCCGGTGGCCGCTCAGATTCGGTACCGACACCCAAATTATTCTGCCCCACCAAAACTGGCAGGCGAAACCAAAATTGACCATTTCGACAACGCCTACTCCGCTTCTGCACCTGTAACATGTCGGAATTTTTGGCCAAATTTTTGTGGAGTAGCTAGCGCAGACGCTGTTTGGAGCTAGAAAATAATTCAGGTCTATTGGGCTTTCGCGCGTCGTGTCGCAAGGAAAAAACAGGCCCTCCTTAATGTTTGATGTGTTAGGTTCCATATTGAGAGCGTGTGTCAGGGTTGCAATTGCAGTGTGGGTGGTATTGGTGGCGGATGTGGTAAAAGTTAACATGCGGGCGTGTCCTCGGTGCCGTGGGAGGAAATGGATATATACATTGCACGCGATGGGCTCATGATTATTAACATTTGGCAAGCCCGAATGGAGGGTCTCAGTTGAGATTGCTGCTGGGCTAGAAACGGTCAGTCCATGTGTTTGCACGGTTTGGGCCCGTGACTGCGCGTCTCCCCCTCCAATCAATAACTAGCCACGCTTTCTTTCAAAGTGCGATTCAAAAGCCTATAGCGTCCTCGTTTCCGCTCTTTTCCGCTGGTCTTGGCGGAGGTCGCGTGAACTTACCTCGGAGAGCTAACAGGGGCCACCCGCACACACTAACCACCACTATGAGGGGAATCATGCGATAAATTGCCCGATTCGAGTGCTTGCCAAGTTCACTTGGCGGAGGTCTTGGCAAATGCAAACCCAGCGGAAAGAACCAAGCCTGCCAATGCTTGCTAATACCCTAGTCGTAGCCATCACACCACTCCCAACTCATTTGGGTACGACCAGAATTTTGTCCGTAAAAGCACTCGCCTTTGTCTGTTTCAATTCCTTTCTGTTTGTTCATCCCGTTACTAACCCGCAGCAAGAAGCGATAGAAAGCTAAACTCGAAGAAACCCCTATACCATTGGAACGAAGTAACCATGAACCGCCTCTTCCTCCTCGTCGCCTGTTTCGTCCTCTTTGCTCTCGCCTGGCCGCCAATTCAGCATGGAAACGACCACGACAATGACTGCCACGCCAAAAATTGCACTACTGATCCAGCCTTTGCCGGCTTTACCGGTATGGGTGGTGTAATAAGTTTTTGTCAAGAAGTTCTCCCGCGTCCTACCTCGACTATTGTTGTGACGGCGACTTACACGTCCACGCCGTATATAAATGTAACCACTACTACGACCGTGTAAGTTGGAGATCCCTTAACCCCTGTTATTCCGTGAGGTTCCTTCTCGCGTCCGAATTGCTAAACAGAAGTGCGATAGAACGACCTCCCAATTCAAGAGCACATCCTTAATCATGACTACGCCAACACCGGCATTCTTTATGCCCTGTTCGGACCGCTCAACCCTCTTTACCGGAGGAGCTCCTGCTGTCGCTGCCGAAACTAGCGCTCCGCCACCCGCCGGTATCACTGCCGCCTTAAAAGCACGGAATGATGGCGATGGCCATGGATGCCCTCAGTACGCTAAAGTGACAGATCAGATACTGAGTGCGTGTTCTTGTTTCTACACGCAGGAGCATCCACAGACTGCCTCAACCACTACAACCATTACGGTCGTCTCGACTATAACGAATACGGTCACGGTGACCAGCACGAGCACGAAGAGTGTAAATGAAGTAAGGACCAGGACTTTGGCGAGTGAGTCGACCATCTACCTTACCTGGCAAGTGATAAGAGGGTAACTACTAACATTGTCACTCTCTCCTCGTACAGTCGGCTGCGAACCAACAAAAGCCCTCCTCTACCACAGCGTAACCTATGCTACCTGCGGCAGCCCTGGCCTCGGCATGCTCGACCACATGCAGTGCCCATACCCCCACCTAGCCGTCCCGCCTTTCCTCTACGATGCGGCGTCCTGCTGTTCTGCATGCGCAAACTCGCTCAACTGCTTCCAAGCCTATTCGGACACCGCGTCAGGACAGTGCGATATAGACATTCGCACGGATAATGCACAGTATAACGCTACAGTATTTACGAACGATTGTCTCAACGGAAAGACGACGGCGGTGTTTGGAGACCCTGTGCAGCCGAGTGACGTGTGGAATTATTCGGGGTTTGTAAAGGGGCCTTGTGCGATTGGGTGTTGATGGGGATCGGGGGGCTGCGTTTTTAGTTCTTGCAATACACGTAGCGTAAGGTAGTAATACTGGTTCGGGATTTCAATGTAAAGGGTAGGGTATATGGGGAAGCCCTGTTCCGATTATTGTATAAGAATCCTTGAGGTGCGGGAGCATGGATACCTTAATGATCCGTTGCCGCCAGGCTAGTGTAGTCCAGGCCGCACTAGGCTAGGCTGACAAGGCCCAGCCCAGCGCTGTCCATTTAATTTAGAACGCTGCGTGTCTCCCGCAGACTGGCCACTAGGTTCATGCCTAAGGATGCCACATCAGCCGGTCACACTGACGCTTCGGGTGTGACTTGCAGTAGCGCCTTGGCATCCCGGGCCCGTCTAGCGAAGAAAGTAATTAGTTCGACAGTTATGCTTATGTAACCCCAGACTATTCTTCTACATTGTGCGCATTTCATATTTACTATGAAAAATTAAACATTACGCAACGAAAGAAAGTAGAATTCCCATAACACCCACTTTACTTCGCCAGAAACCCCTCCCCCCCCTCAAGAACAGTGGATAGTTCCAACAATCCAAGCAGTCCAACAACTTCTCAACTTAAACAATCTAGTCACATTATCCGCTTTTCCGGTGTATCAAGCTGTCCGATCTTAGCCTGGGCTTGGAGTTGGAGTACTGGTCGCTGGGATAACACAACCTACCCCACATGGAACAGGATGTGACGAAGTGAACGGCACGCTCGTCGTGCAAGCCTCGGCCGTAACAGTCGTAAAGGTAGTCTTACACCCGGTCTGGCACGTCACACAACCTCCTAATGTAGTGAATGTTGGCGTCACGGGACAACACGGGTCTTTGCATGGCGTTGTGAATGTCGAAAGGGTGACGCAATCTGGGGTCGGGCCGCAGTTGCCTGTCAAGGTACCGCAGAATGGGTTATTGGATTCTGGGATAGCGAGCGTGTGTGAAGCAGGAGTGTGGGGTCAGGACGACGGAGGGAGAGGTAATAGTGGTGTAGGAGGTTATGACTGTAGTGACGACGGTGGTGGTGAGGATAGGACTGGTGGTTATGAGGGTGGTGGTAAACCACGGAGTTGGGCCGCAGGTGGTTGGGGTACAGGGTGGTATGGCTTGGTGACTTGGTGGTCGTGGTTGCCGTGGTGGCTCTTGTGGTCGTGGTTGTGATCGTTGTCGTGGTCGTGGTCATGATCATGATCATTGTTGTTCTGCCATGGATGGGCATTCGTGAGAGCGCTTTTAAACAAGGCTTAACACTACAATAGGGCTTTAATTGTTCCCTTGCTTACCTCAATGAAAGAAGCAGACCGACCACGAGTATTCTGAATCCGCGTAATATCTTTGACCGTAATTCTCAAGCGAATGCACTAAATGCGCTACTGTGTATGGTCAGATGACGGTGGGGCAGCAACTTTGTCCTGTGACCCGACTTCACCTCTTCTTATGTATCACCTCCGCGCTGCATATGTAGGCTAGATGAGAATATTGTACGAGAATTTGACTGTCCTGGCCGCATCCGATCCCCTTTGGCTGGCCCTCGCAGATTGGCAGGTCAGGTGGTGTGATGGGTTAACATCCGCTAGCCGAATGTGCCCTGAACCGTCAAATGATGGCCACTTTTGAAATTATGCTAATGCACGCTCATACATGGCAACGTCACAAGGATCCAAAAGTTAGTCCAGAAGAATACCGGAATTGCTGAGTAGATAAGGCTTCTGGGGGAGGGTTGGCTTGTCTTCCCGCCATTTGTTCGTGTTGTGGAAGCACGGCGAAGGCGGAAGCAATTGTAGATAGTCAATTAATTTCGATTATCTCAATTCTAGCTACGAGGCATTGCCTCTACATATGTGCTGCCTCCTTGTGCCGCTCAAGAGGAGAATAGGGGTCGGCATCGCGAAGTTCCGAACCATGAGACTTATGGCGGTCTCAGCCCTTATTTGCACTGCCGCAGCATTGGCCGCCACATCAATGCGGCCAACCAACAGTTCGTTCCGCATTGTGCTCCTTGTGCGGTGGTGATGATTTGCACATTTTTTGGACACCCTAACTAGGCTCGATAATGTGCCTACCCATGGCTCCGTTTCTCACGTCCTTTTCTCGAAGCAGAGATAATTACTCGTCTCCGAACCCGCAAACTGATCGCATCTTACTAAGAAAACACCAACGGCAGAATGCGCACTATGAATTTCTTACAATACAACACCCCGAGTAAGTATTAAAGGCGGGACTTCGGTAAATTGGCCTATAGGTTGCGTTTTTGACTAGACGTAGTTCAGGGGATATTGCTCAAAATTTCTATCTAGTTACGTTTAGACGTAGCAAGCTTAATACAAGCACTAATTCCACTATCCAAAGATCCCTCGAGGTCCGTGAGGCCCTCCTCCATCGTCTCCAGCAATCGGAGGTCTATGGACGACGTTAGGCTTGGTTGTCGGCGCCATCTTGTTGGGGCACGCCTAGGGCGCCTTGGAGTCGCTATAGCCTCACGAACCTCGCCGAGGGTTCGCCCATCCTTTCCGGGTATTCTCTTTCGTTTCCTGGAGGCCGCCTCTTGCTTTTGCTGGCTATGCTCAAAAAAATCGTAGTTATCCTTTCATAGAATGTCGCTTTCAGCCCGCCAAGTCGAAGCCGTCTTGTAGGCCTTGTCACAAAGAGATTTAAATATATCCTTGTGTTCCTGATTACCTTCAAAAAGCGTCTGCATATCTTTAAAGAGTTCTTTTAGCTGCAGTAGTATTTTGGGGGTTTTGCAGGTAGTAGGCACAATAGGGCAAGGTGGTGTAGGGGGTGCCAAAGGAAGCAAGCAAAGCACAATAGCCAGATTGTAAGAAACTAGCCCTGTCTTTCAGAAACCTGACTCTATATTCTTTTCCGTTAATGCTTTAGGCCTTGTCTTTGTATAGACGTTCAAAAAATCTGACTTGTATATATGTATATCACCCATTTGAAGCCGATGTTCACATTCACGCTTGAACCAATATTTAAGCAGTGAAAAGCATGAAACATCTAGAGGTTGTAACATTTATAAGGTATGAAGTGGTAGACAGAGTAGAATAATGCGATTATCCTTGCAGTAATAAACAAATTCAGGAGTTAAATAACTGCCATATTTATCTAGAATAAGCAATTGATATCCTCATCTTGCTTTGACCTTAGTATATGGGTCAAAGTTCCATTTTAACCAATTAAGGACTAAGGAATTACTAGTCCACTCTTTTTAACTAATTACTATTATTTAATTATTAGGTACAGTATCTAAAATCCATGTCTTTTAGATGTTTTAATCTTTAAAGATTGTGAAAGAAGATATCATAGTTCCATTTGCAGAAACACATTTAATAACTATCAAGAATTCACTTTATGCTACTTTATCAGTATTACCTATAAGTACTTGGCACTTGTCAATAATTATGTACTGTCATTTGTTGGCCCCAAGGCAAAATCCCATCTCATCTATATTGTAGATATTGTATGGCTCAGGCTCATACTTGTTGCAGATTGAAAGGATTGAAACTACCCATTAAAGTTTTTGTAAGCGTATACTTTATTTTGGGAAACTTTAATTAACTTGACTAAATGAGTTTTAAGATGCTTATAGCATTATATAAATTATCTGGGCCAGTTATGGCTTAATAAGTAAAATAAAATAGTGTTGCGATGTGGTTGCCTAAGTGTCATGGATATCTTAAGCCTTTTCAGAAATGTTATGAGCATGGAAGTAGTACTAGTATTATTGAACTAAATCACGAACCTATAGAGTTAAGGATAGCATGTATGGCTTAACAAGAATAAACTAAATACAAGGACAGATGGTACTTGCTATAGGTGAGTAGAGGTCAAAGTAGAGATTCACGCAATTAGCACTCTTAGCACTGAGAGCGCAACCTATAGTAACTTAGTAAATTACCTATACCTTGATCAAGACAACAACCTCAGCCAGCTACACGACTGCTAAGTGGCCTAGCCAGGAAGCAACTGACCAATAGGAATCATTATGATCTACAGACACAGAATTGTTGGTCATAAGAGAAGGACACTTAGCAGCTGAAAGATACATTAGCTGAGTGTAGTGGACAGCTTGGATATAGAGGGAAAGTTATGAGTTATGGTAACTCAGGTTTCATTATTAGACTTGATATAAGTTAAGTGTGAGTCATTCAAGGAAAGAATACATTAAGTGGTATGAATCGCCTATTAGCAGGTGGCCAAGAGATTAGTGAAGAGGTAGTTATAAATATAGCATTGGAATCTCAGGGAAAGTGTCTTTTCTTCTATCTTTACTGAATGTCTTGTTAGTTTAGCTATAAAGCTTCATACCAAGAATCATTGCTCAAGATATTCTTTGATATAGTTGCAGTAGAACTGTTTCACTATATTAGTATATGGGACTAATATATCAGTCCTATAGTCAACTCAAGAATGCCTGCCATATACTTGAATACCAAGACAAACTAGGAGACAAGACCTCATCAGAGTCAGATCATCATATCAAGTCTCTAACAAATTAAATACTCTGTCATCTCTTTAAGCATATCCATCCAAATCAGAAAGTTCTGAGCTGCCCATTTCTTTATTCAGCTCACTAGAGCCTTCTCTTCACCTGGCGTACAGGACTGTTCATAGGCGTAAGCTTCTTGATATGATTACCTACCTCTTGCTTAGTAGGTAAGGGTCCGGGGTAGAACCTTCCAATTAATAGCTGCCTGACGTAAGGACTTGACTCTGTCCTCACAAAGTACCCTTAAGAAAGTCTTCAAGGGCACAAGCGATGCTTGTTTCACGGTCCATATCGTTTTTTGGGCTTTCTGAAAAGGTTAGGGCGAGAAATAGAGGTTGGCGATGGGGTCGCCAAGAATGTGAGCAAGATCACATGACTGCACAATATCCCATAAACTACAGTCCCAGGTCATATGTGTCCGATCGATAAGCGAGTTTTCGAGGTAAACAATGCGGTTGTGTTAGATTCCTCAATGCTGGTCCAGCGCAAAACAACTCGCCATGAATTAAGTCCTGTCGAGCAGGCCTATTTGATAGGCAGACATAATGCTGAAGAAAGTTTTGGTCAAATTTCTCACAAAACTGGTGTTCCAAAAAGTACAGTAATTAACACTATCCAAAACACTATCAAGCATGACTATGCCAATTCCCTCCCACGGGGCCGACCACCATGCAAGACAGATATTTGAGATAAGCAAATTTTACACCGAGAGGTTAATAAGGGCCCTCAGGCTCGTCGCATGCCACTTGCAGAACTTCAAGTCAATTTTCAACCTCTCTCTCGCTCTACCCTTCAGCGATGCCTAAAAGAGTTTCATATCTCTAAATGGCTAGCAAAAGGTCGGCCAAAACTGGAAAAGAATCATTAGAAAGCTAGATACAAATGGGCATGCAAGCATTATCATTGGTCAAATGAGGATTGGCAGAGAGTGTTCTGGAGTGATGAATGCTTAGTTGAGAAACAAGCAGGCAAGGGACAGGTGTGAGTATTCAGAACCCCACAGGAAAAATGGAATCAGGATTGTCTTAAACCTCATAGAGATCTCAAAAAGGATATTAAGGTTATGTTTTGAGGATATTTTGGAGGTCGAGCAATGATGGGTCTTACAGATTTGCAAGGTGACCCAGAAAGTAAGAGAGGGGGAGTGACGGGACAGATTATTCTGGAGTGTGCCCTCAAAAGATTTCTCCTACAAATCTTAGATGGTCATCCAGAGATTATATTTATGCAAGATGGGTCAAAAGTTCATCAAAGAAAGGAATTGGTTGAGTGGTTGGTGGAAAAAGGGTACTGCTTGATGAAATGGCCACCTTATTCTCCTGACCTCAACCCCATTGAGCATGTCTGGGCAGAATTGAAAAAGCTCGTCTATAAGCTCCATCCAGAGCTTTACTCTATGAAAGGCCCCAAGGATGTTATACTCGAGAAAATCAAAAAGGCTGTCTATGAGGCCTGGGAACAGATTTCCGACGAGTTCCTTTATAGCCTCATAGACAGCATGGAGGAGCGGGTCAAGGCAGTGAGGAGGGCACGCGGGGGATACACACAATATTAAATTTTACTTTGTATATTGGATCATCTATACCTAAAATCTAGAGAAGCAATAACTCCGCATTGCGCTGTTGCGCGGGTGTTTGTCGCTTTGTTGGGGCGTCGCGAAACCTTGCCGGTCGGACACATATGACCTGGGACTGTACGTCTAGCTGGCTAGAAACGTTGAATGTAGTGACTGCCAAGGGCGTCCAGTTTTAGTGATTGGGCCACCCAAGCCTGCCGCACGTATGAAAATGCGGAATTAATCTGAAAACAGCTAGCGAGCAGAAGTCCGCCTCATTTAGTAGCTTAAAATCCCCTGAAGGGAAGCGCCGTCACAGCTCTTTTCAGATCGTGGCTTGCTGGTTCGAGAAGTTGATGGTCAGTCTAAACCGAAGCTACCAGTCTATTTTAATGTTAACATCAGCACAAATCAAGCCGTCAGGATCTTTGCAAGCTACGAGTGCCTAAAGGCAGACTTGCGGCTAACGGTGATAACGCTCAATGAGAGGTGAGCTGCCAAAAATGGCAATCCTGCATCAACCGTACCGACAGGTTGAAACAGCTTCTGGTTCAACCTACTCCCCTCCTTTTCGTCTGCTTTCCAGTCCTCCACTCCCTCGGCGCGACAACCCCTACCCATCCTGCCTCCGTCTCATCCCACCCCAATTCTGCGTCAGTCACATCCGCTGCACGTATACTCGGACCAAACATCCTCGGACAGTGGTGCTTGAGTGCTGGTTGCTGCGTTATGACTCTTGGAAGAGGGGAGTATTTTCATCCAGGTTATATTGCAGATTTTACATTTGAGATGTTGGGTAGATTGAGAAGGTGGTAGAGGAGTTCCGTTAGTCTGTTTCTGGGGATCGCTGCTCATCCCTGTGGGTTAGCTGCGAGAAAATGTGTCGTTTAGAAATATTTTAGAACAGCCCGGGATGGCTGAGAAAGAGTGGTGGGTAGGATAGATATCGAGAGTTTATATCTTGGCTTCAGAGGCGGTAGATGATATTAGGCAGTGAATACGTCTTCCATCTGCAGGAAGACCCCATGCTCGCTGCTCCCTACGAGTATTTTCTGCATTTTCTATGGAAAGATGTCTTTCCTGCTTATTCTACTCATGGATATTTTGTAGGAGACCAATGGAAACCCTCGAGCCAGTTCAGGTGCTGTGTGGCTGCTTGTTTGTTTGGAATATGGCGGATAAAGGCTTGAGATGTGCTCTCCTTTTAGGTAATCTATTCAGGAAGCCCGGAATAATCCTATCAGCTAGACTACGTCTAAGTGTGACACCAGAGTTCGGTTTACGGGAAGAAGGAGGAGATTGGATGACACCGAAAAGCTTTCCGCACAGCAAACACACAACACGCATGGAAGCATAAAATGCCCCCTCTACCCTCAGGTCCTCACCACCAAACATATATCAGCAGTACCCCCAGTGGAGAATACTCACACAACCCCAAAAACCAAGCAGATCAAATCAATCCTGTCTATTCACCATGTATAGGCAACCTCATAGTTGGGGAAGCAGTGGTCAAGGCTCAAGCGGTGCCAGGAGTCAAGGTTTAAGCAGTGGCGGAGGCCAAGGCACGGGAGGTTCTAGGAGTCAAGGTTCTGGAGGTCCCGGAGGCCAGGGCTCACGAGGTTCCGGGCGAGGTGAGGGAACAATCCCCCCTCCAGATGGCCGAGGCCAACGTGTAGTCCGAGGCCAGCGCATAACTCGCACGAGAGAAGGCGCAATATTCGGAACCTTTAATTGGGGAATCATCGGTCAAGAAGAAGAGATTAGTGACGGAGAGCTGGAGAGACTCACCGATCCAGGCGTGGAACTGCTACAGGTTTATAGTTGGGGGGATAGGGACGAAGGCTCCAGCAGTGCAGGAGGTCAGGACATGGCCCTCGCTGAAGGGGGCGTCTCCTCAGAATGGGGTGAAGGCTACGAAGTAACCGTCCTTCCAGGAGGCGCAGTATATACGGTGTCTAACTGGGGGCCCAGTGTTCAAGGCTCAAGCAGTTTCGGACGTCAGCACGCCACCCGCTGGGAAGGGCTCGGAGTGTTCGCAGTTATGAATTGGCCAAGCGGTGGCGATGGAGGCGAGACCTCAGCCGGCGAGGGAGATCAGGATACAGAACCCGAGGGAGCAACCGGGGAATCTAGAAACTCTCGGGGTCAGTACTACACAAACTTAAATCGGTTCACGAGTGGCACGATTGTCCTAAGGAATAATGGTGAAGGGTATTGGGCCATTCGACCTGGAGGCGAAGCGACATCTACTAGGGTCCGACTCTGGTCCACCCCGCCAGGCTTGGCCTCCGCCTCCGGTTCTTTAATCCCAACAGAACCTCCAGGCCAATTCCCTATCCCCCAAGCCGGCCAAGAGCTACCACCCATCGAATATGAGCTCTTCTATAACCCCAACCCACCTCCCACGGCTCCGGGGGATCACCGGGACCCGAATCCTAACGGTAGACCGGTGCTGACCTGGCGTACCCGGGGTGGTGGGTGGGAGTACATGGTTATGTACGAGGATATGACTGATTTCATTGAGACGATAGGATCGAGGGTTATGGGGGCTCTGGAGGACGGTACAGTCGTCACGCTCAGGGATATGACCCCGCCTGAACGAATGAATCAGATTTGGCTTGCCTACCGAGATATTAGAGAGCGCATAGGGCTAGATTTCGACTAACTCTGGGCAGTCGCCGATTGGTCAGAGGTTTGTTCAAGGCAAATGAAGGCTCGTGGTATTAGTACATTTGCCAGTGGTAGTAACTTGATCATATGCGGTCAGATATGCTTCTAAACATGAAATTAATATTCCACTCCCTATTATCCCTGATCTCAAAGGTCTTTTCCCCAAAATTACTTCCAGTGATCACTACACCTAATTACTGCTACAAGGAATCGGCTAGATAGTTCTAGAACACGCTTATGAATGTTTTTGCCTGGTAACCACCCCGTACTCCGCTCCAGTTTCCTTTTGATGCTAACAGCAATATATGCATTGAATATATCCAACCATTGCAAGTTCACCTTGCCAATCCCAATATCCGCTTTGCTTTTCCGTCCACTTTGGCCTCTACTCTCTCTAGTACCTCTTCTTTTTCCTCCCCTTTACACTCAATTTCCGTGCTGACAATAATCCCCTTCCTGCTCTCCGGCCTCGCCAAACTCTCCTCACTCTCTCCTATCCCTCTCTTTCCCAACCCCCTCTTCCACCCTGACGTCGGTTTTGTCCCACCATCCCCACCCGTAACACTAACACTCCGCAACGACCCACTGACTGATCCCATAGTCCCTCTCCTAAGCCCCGGCTTCCCTCCGCCAGTCCTCACCCTCCTACCATCTTTGTCCAGCATCAACCTAAGCCCAATTTCCTCCCTCCGTTTTCCGCTGCCGCCGCCACCATGGCGAAATTCCCAATCTTCACCTCTCGCGTAAGACCTACTAACAGGATCACTACGCTTCGCACTTGACACCCTGTCTCCGCTTGCAGCACTGGGCTCGGACCCAAAGAATCGAGGAAACGCCATGGAGATGAGAGGTTTGAGCGCGGGGATGGATGCGCAGGCTATCCCGAGGTCGAGCTCCACGGACTCCCATGTCCAAAGATAGAGGCCAGTCCAGGTGCCGTTGTCGTGGTCAGAGCTGACGACGATGGAGTAGTAGAGGCGCATGGCGCAGCCGATACAGACGCTGTGGGACGGATGTAGGTCAGCCACCGAGTGATTGTGGGGAGACGTGGGAGAATACGTACAGCCCACCAAAGCTGAACAGTGCAATTAAGCCGATTCGCTGTCGGCGAGGCAGCTGAACACCCCAGAGCATCGGCATGGGAAGGACAACAACAAAGAGGTCTGTGAGGATGTTCGTAATGCCTTGAACACCCATAGCGAGGTTTTCGTTGACGCAGCGGGAACCGGGTGCGAAGCGGGGATCCCAGTAAGCCTTTATAGGCGTGCACTGCTGTTTGTAGAATAGGGAAGCACCAGGTAAGATACTTACGAGCGGAGCGAGAGAGTTGCGTAGAAACTCACAAACACAGTCACATTCGTAAAAACCACCATCCAAAGTCCGACAAACCCCATCGTGCCAAACATAATTCGTCTATAAACCTTTGTATTTGCTAGTCGCAGATAAAACACCAACACACTGATCTTGACCACTGATACTGTGACCGTATAGAATATCTCTGCTATGTACGTCACGAGCACGGCTTTCGCCTTGTTCTCTGGAGAGATGTCGGACCCATGGAGACCCCAACCGAACCTAGTGCCGACACTGGCACCGACGGATAGGAAGATGGTGAGGATCTATAATTGGTGTTAGGATCTAGTGTCGAAGTATCCGGTTTGTATTCACTCACGACAGCAACCCCCATAAGCATATCATCCAGTCCAAGCGCACGAACAATGCGGGCGCGCGTATACACACGAAGTGCGTACACAATCAGCGCCACCACGAGTAGTGCGACCTGTATCACGACGATCAAGGTCTGTCGAGAAGGCACCGGTGGAGCGCTGGCGGTAGGTGCCATTTTTGGTGCTCTATATTACAGGTGCGGGTGTTTAGGGTGAATGACAGAGGGAAAACATAGGTAAGAGAGCAAAAAAAGACAAAGGGCGATCGTCACCGGCTTCAACCCGTCGTAAAACGGGAGAAGTTTTGAAAGGGAAAAAGGTAAACTCGTATAAACTGGGGGAGTACACCTTTAATATTAGTAAATTAATATTAAATTGTCAGTAATCATTGCGGAAAGACGCGGAAGTAGCAGGGCGGCGTTGTTGTGGGGTTGATTCTTGATTCCAGGGTGTGGGAAATGGGTTGGGGGTCTCCCCGCATATCGCCGAAAGACCGCAAGCCATCCAATATAAAGGCATCAACGAGCTTATGTAAGTTCCGGCAAGCTTTACCTAGTGTTAGCGGGAGTAAGGAAGCGCGTAGTAGATAGATTAAGGGATCGGATATAGTGGACTACCCTAGGACGCCGATACTTTCTAAATGATTCTCCGACAACGCCAGAATTTTGCAAGTTTAAATCCTCGACTCAATTAATTCGGGCTTTCTACCACATTCTTAAATTATAAATACCGCCATAGAAATATATTGTTAAATCATTGCGTAGAGACTATCCGTCGCTGAAGTCATGGGTTCCCCGCTAAAAAAACCAGGCCGAACAGGGGTTGTAGCACGCGAGTACTCCGTCCAGCTGAACCTGAATTGCGAGATCGTCACCAAGCCAATCTAGGAATGGCCCTTTAGTCTCCGCCATGTTTTGTTTCGAGTTTCGTTTTGCTTGTAATGCTTAGTGTGCAACAGAGGTGAGCAGGTTACCGGAATTCGGTGACGGCGTCGCCGAAATAAGCTGGAACGTCGCTTAAATCCCGAGATTTAAACCCCCGCGCCAAAGCTCCGGAAAATCCCCGCAGAAAGAGGGTCTAACCCTAAACGATGGAGAAGGCCGATCGAAACTGGGATCTTCCCCTTACACATCCTCACGCAGAGCGAATTCGCATCCCATCCACCGAGCAGAGGCTTTTGCGCACGCCTCCGTTGTCGGCCTGTGCTATGAATAGCTCCAGCAGCCTCCGTATAACTAGTCCAGTCGACTTAGTAATCCTCTTACGAAAAACCTTGGGCGCCGCACAAACGTCCCATAACCTGGATAATGAAAGCCAAAATCGGGTCGCCAAGTGGGTTGGGTCTCTTAGGAGGGATGCGTGTGATTGACAGGCCGAAACTGACAGGGTGCCGTATAGCGCTATCGTTTTCTATCCGTCTTTTTCGACTCGCCGTAGTTAGATGGGTAAGCTGACTTAGCTCTGCTCGAACGATGCTGCTAGAAGCTCTTTAGGATGGATACCCCAGCTGGCCAGTCGTCTGCCTTATGAAGCAGTTCACACGAGCAGCTTGGCACAAAAATACCCAATCCCAATAAGCGAGATTTATTCTACTGTATTCTAGTAAATTCATCACTTGAACTGCTCAAGACTGGGTTTATGCAGAGATCCAAGTAATTTCTACTCTGTTTTGAAATTTTAATAGTTTTCCATTCTGTCCGTAGTAGCATTGCCGCATTAAGTAGCATTGCCGCATTAAAAATCTCGCCTGCGTTGCTCTTAGCCTCACGCCACCGAAAAAGCAATTCTGCTTGCCGATTGCAAACCAGGCTAAAACGGACAGGATGCGTGACTGTGCTAGGGCGTATGTCCATGTTCCCCGCCCTTCAGTTCCAACAAGGTTGCTCATAATATGTGTTAATATGGCCTCAAATGCGCCGCTCTCTGGTACACTAAACCTGTATATTGTCTCCAATCAACATGACTGCCGTCATCTGACACGAAGAGCTGTTGTGACTAGTCCCTGAAACACTCCTTTCGAAGAAGTCATTGCCTTGGAGGCACACCACAAGGATAGAAACATATCTAGGAAGCTCGCGGAAAAGTTGAGACCTGTTGTAGCTGGAACAGAACAATATGGGAAAGCCCCAGATGCCTTATCGAATTCTAAAGGCGAGCTCCTAAGCCCAATATGGGACTCAGTCCGTATCGTACTTCATGTAGGTGCTGCACTTTTCAGCGTCCACTTTAAATCTTGTGTGTCATGTGGCCCTACTTCGGCCAAACTAGATCTCATTAGCTTGCCGGTCAGTTCTTAGATCATTTTGAAAGGATTGTCTACATGCTTCGCTAAATCGGAGATAACCTCGCACATATCGAACTCTACGCTTGCCTATATCCCGACAAACCGTCTTTGCATAAAGCGCTTACAATACTTTATGGATACACATTGCAGTTCTGTCTAGATACCAGGAAGGTTTTTAACGAAGGGAGCCGAAAGTGAGTCAAATGCATGCCCTGATTTTTAAGTCTACCTCTAGCCTTTCAACGAGCTACTGTAGGGCTAAACCGTGTCGGACTACGTACGGGGATGAAATTGGTCTGATAGCCTTTCAAGGAACAATTCGGAAACCTTACCGAGGCTATTCACTATCAGATTGACCTTGTCGAAAAAGAGGCCGGAGCCATGGAGAAGGAAACCCAGGCATCCCGGTGGGCCAACACTCAGACTCGCTACAAACGTATGGAGGATTATGTTACCAATAGTGCGATCCGGTGTGCTAGCACCCATGCCCATAACGAACTTGTGAAAGGCTATGTCGAAGGTGGTGTCCCAAATACTGAAATATGTTGATGCTTCGAATTTGGTAGGTGGTGTTGACCTTTACTAGACAGCACGCAACGCAAGATCTTTGGGTGGCTTGCCCCTGTCGACCCAGATATCAACCATGAAATGGCACTGCAATAGGGAACACCGGGTACTGGGAAATGGCTCCTAAAAGCCAGCTTGTACAGAGACTGGGTACAGGCGGAAAGCGGCATGTTTTGGTTGAGTGGGATGCCTAAGTGAATATCCAAGATCGATTCCGGTCTGTGCATTCGCTGACTACGCGCGCCACCACACAAGCTGGCGCTGGAAAACCAATTTTAACGTATGATAAACATGTCACCTGTAATTTGTACTGGTGCTACACCCCTAACTTACAGCATCTAGCTGCACCGTGATTGAGCATCTCTAGTGCAGTGTTCTGAAATAGATTGACGGCGTCGGCTTGGCTTATTTCTACTGCGACTACAAAGACGCTAACATACCAACATACGATCGCTTTTTAGCTACAATCTGTGTTCAGCTTGCTCGACAGAGTAGGCAGTTCATCGAAGAGACCGAGGCGTTCCATCAGCAACATTCCAAGAAACCATTCGGGAAGGGACTACTAGACAACCTTCAATCCGCGCTAGTTTCATCATTGAGGCATTTCTCCCAGACCATTTTGGTTCTAGACGCACTGGACGAAGCCCAGGAACGGCTCGAGTTTATCGAAAAACTGAATGGGCTATGTTACTCAGCTCCTGGTACAATAAAAGTTTTTGTAACGAGCCGCAAGGAATCTGATATCGAGAAAGCGATTGGAGATCAGACGATGTTTCGAGTCTCTCTCGAGCAGGCTCACGTGCGAGACGATATAAGGCAATATATCGAAATCCAGGTTGAAGAGTGGATGAGGAAAGGACGCTGAAGCTACGAAATAGGGATCTTCAGGTCGAAATCGTGGACGTTCTAGTTCAAGGCGCCCATGGAATGTGAGTAATGCTTGGTTCTGGGAAGGTGCTTGTAAACCATGAGTATCTGACCGCTGGGCCGGCGTAGGTTCCTCTGGGTCAAATGCCAGCTCGACACTCTTTCTACCATGAAGAGCGACAAAGCAATTAGGATAGCGCTGAAGCAACTGCCGAAGAATTTGGATGTGACATATGTGCAAATTCTTCAGCAGATACGGAGACCTAACTACAGCGAAATTGAGCTAGTTAAGAATCTTTTCATGTTAAATGTGGGCAGCGCAGTCCCGTTCACGCTAAGCCAATTGGATAAGGCCCTCTCTGTCAATAAGGGTGATGCCTGTCTTGACCGAGATGCAGTTATAACCGACCCTGAGGATATCCTTGACCTCTGCTCGAGTCTAGCCACGCTGAGGTGGGACTGGTATGACGGGCGCAATAGAACTCTATTGTTTGTTCACTATTCGGTTAGTTAAAGAGTTTCTCGTTTCGGCCCAGATACTGCAGACTCCCGTATCGAGCGGCCCGGTCAGGATCTCTCTATAACCTCAATATTCTGTTGGAGGCTGGCAGTGATGTGAACGTGAGGGCTTGGGATAATTGGGTTGGTGCGTAGACCGAATTCTGCTACGCTCATAATTTGCCCCGCTCTTCACCTGAATTTCATCAAGGGATCTATCGTAATAAGAAAACCACTAACAGTTTGTTAAGCAATCCACGAGGCCGTAGTATGTGGGCATCTTTACACTGTTCGGCGTCTCGTCGAGGCAGGTATAGACCTGACGATTAGGGCAGACAGAGTTAAAATCCCAATCAACCTCGCAGTATCATTAAATGAGATAGACATCTTTGAGTTGCTTGCCGCAGTTGGGTACGAAAATCGACTTGACCTGATGCCCCTTCGAGGGAAGCTTCGACGCATCAACAAAACCGAACAAGCGGTGGAAGCTGGTGAACCAGGGAGGTGGAGCAAGCATTGCCAAGGAGCTTGTCATAGGATTAGCGGGCTGCCTGGAAGCTTGGCATAAGGGCCAACGGCTCTGATAACCTATCCTCGGGAGGCTAGTGTATGTTTCCGTCGGACTCATGCGCAAATGCAAGGTCACGCGGGGGCTCTGTCCTTGGCGTGCTACCCCGCCTCATGCTATTCTTTAGTATAGCTGTTAAGTAAGTGCGAGGCCGACACGGAGGCACCACTGTGACTTGCTAGCGGTTTTTAATCTACAGCGAATAGATGCTCACCAGTGACCTTCACGGTGATACTGTTGCGCCCATTTCATTCGCTCGTTTGCGCCGATCTGAGGTGTCTCAGCCTCCCGCAATAACGCTGTCTAAACATGGCAGCAATGGTGGCTGTGCTCGCCGTTTCGAAGTACTCTAAAAGATGTGGTTTCGCCTGTTGCAAGCGAGGATTTAGGGTACTGTACCCGGACCCACTTTGACGCAAACGGAACCCAGGAGCAAGCCCCGCCATGCTAATCACCAGCGAATATACACGAGCGGGTCTTACTCAGCCTCAGACGGCACTGCAGTCAACGGCGCGCCTTGGCTAAAGTTGCTAGCGACCTCGTGTTGCGGGAACCTAGGGAACGATCCGTGCCCTGGTCACTGATTGCCCAAGGCAACTCGTACCAGGCTACGAAAATAACCAACATCAGACTGGAGCATTTCAACCCTGCAGTTGCCTTATGATGGGGGTATCCTGCAGGTAACACCGCCATTCGCGTTCGTAAACGCAGGCAGCAGACATGTTACAACCATGGAATAAGACACGCAGTGCCGGGACGAGGCTCCCTGACTTTGCGAATATAAACCCGGCCGCAACCTCCAAATGATTTCAAGCATCGCTGTGGCCAAAGCCCAATCCCTCGCGAGGCCGTTCGTACAAAAGTTTCCCCTTGTTTCTATTGACCGACGCTTCAAGATGCTCTACACCATCTTCTCCTCAATATGTTTCTTCCAGCTTTCTTCACTCATCTTTGCAGGCTTGGCTGAGGCAACTCAGCCGGCGTTAAAGCCCATGTCGGATGCGGCTTGGGTTGGGAGATCGCTTGGGAAACGCACTAACCTGGGTGGAACACATTTAGGTTCGTTGGACCTTCAACAACAGGAACATTTCTTATGGGGTTCGGCAACTGGTAAGTACGCCACTAGAAAGCTGCCTCGTTAATATTTGGATATGTTCACACGCATTTGCCATAAATTCCGCGTATCTTTGAGTCCTGTTCTTTACCTAGTTACAAGTTATAATTTCTTCATGGAGAGTCTCTATAGATAGGCGCGTTTGAGGGTTTCATGCCCGCTGGAGTGCTTTGCGACCACATAAGACACCTTGTACCCATATCCTTCTGGGTTTTGTATATCTTTAACAACAATTTATATCTACAAATTAATTATAGTCCACAATCATTAAGGTCTTCCACGACCGAGTCCTTTTTATCAAGATTATTTTTCCTTAAGAAGTGTCCGGACAGTATATATAACGAAGCCTGACACCATATCTTCGTGTTGAGAGGAAAAGAGAGTTCATGCTGACTGCTTGATGGATGATATGCAGATGGGTATTCAAGCATTTTCGCAAACATGACGCTGTACGCCGCCGATGGCGAAATGATTATATCCATGGAACGTTTCCGCGGGATGTTACAATCAGTCCAATGCGACAACAACAACATGGTCCTAACCTTCAAATCTGACGCCGAATTCCAATACGCGATCCACGCGTGGAAGTGGGTCAATGAGGCAGAGAGAAACAGCTTCATCATTGTCACAGACGACCCGAGCTGTGCGCCGGGCGATCAAAGACGTCCGTATAATGTTTCTGGCGTTCATTACGACGAACCTCACTTCACAGCCTATCTACATGCCAAAGAGCTCACTTGGAAGCAGGCTGCGCGGACGTTTGAGCTTGACTTTGGAACTGCAGTCTACAGTTTCACGGCTCCACCACCTCTAGCCAACCATTCCAACATTGTCAGCGCCCGCCAGCTAAATTGGGATCCGTCCGTATCACTAAACCTCGCTAGCGACTTTAGCAGGAACCTCTTCAGCGAGACTGTAGATGGCATCTCCCTCTCCGTTGACTGCATAAAGTGCGGGACCCAAGGCTCCCTGAAAATTGCTGGGCATCTCTCAGTAGGTTTTGGTGGACTATCAGCTCTCAGCATCTCAGCCTCTCCGCAAAACTTCGCGGCCACACTCAAACTACAAGCTAGTGCCCAAGGTACTCTTTTCCAGCCATTCTCCTGGCAGCAGAGCCTAGGGTCTATTCCTATTGTCGGTTTCGAGATTCCGGATGTCGTGACGCTAGGGGGCACCCTGGGCTGGAATGTGGGTTACTCGACATCGGCTTGGACGGGAAGCGCTGCTGTGTCTTATGGGGTTACTTCTAGTCTCTCAAACTCGGCAATCCTCCGGGTGGATTTCCTCGACGGGCAAAACAGCGCGTTTTCCGGGTGGGTACCCACTTTCCAGCAGATCCCACTGTCAGTCAGTGCGAAGGTTTCCGGAGACGTGGAGATCTTTTCCGAGCCAGATGTAGCACTGCAAGTCGAGGTTTTTGGTTAGCACCCCTCGTTACTTCTATTCTGAACGCGATCGCTTTTGCAAGGTGCTAATTTGGAAGCACAGGAGATGGATACGAAGTGGCATTAGATTTCAAACTGCCACAAATAAAAGCTCACCTGGAAGCAATCGCTGGTTAGCTTCTAGAGTCCTTGACGAATCGGTTTAGGCGGCGTACTAAGTATCAGTAGATAATAACGGCGTTTGCGGCGGCAAGAAGGTCATAGGCGTAAGCATCTCATCCACAATCGGCGTGGATCTGTTCGTTCGTGCGGGTCTTACGGAAGACCCTAGCTCAAATTTGTTCAGTGACACGATCTATGTGAGTCCTTCTTGCACTGGTACCGCTGCCGATATCCGCATGAATCAAGCTGACATCGAGGGGTTCTTCGGAAAGGCCAATGCCTGGCCGTTCATAAACACCTGCTTCGGGTTCGGGCCAGACATTCAACCGACGCCACCTCCTCCACCTCCAGTCAAAGCCCCACCACCACTACCGCCGCCGCCGCCGCCAGTCCATGACGTAACGTCAAATCCTCCTCCTTCACCTTCTCATACCTTACCTCCCAAGTCCACATCAGTACCGCCTTCTGCTCCTTCCAGCGGGGCTTGCAGCCTTTCCGGAGGGGGATGCTCGAACGAGACATGCGGTAATTTGTGTATCGCTTGTGAGGGAGGCTGGAACGACGATCCTGGTAAGATGGCCCCGAGACGCGCCACTTTTACCCTATACAAGAGATTTCAGTCCCAAAAGGCTCACTATATCGCGTTAGGCACGGTTGAATACTTGCAGGTCGAAAGCGATAGCGGCGGCCGAAGGCGGAAGCGAGAGTCTGGCCGCAGGTACAGTTACTCATGCGGGGGCGTATCAAACGTCATACAACTACCTAGCTATCCCGATGTCGGCCAAGGCACGACGATCTCACAGTGGATGCACCCAGCCACTCCGACGGAATGTACTGACTGGAGTATTGCGACTACACGACCTGCTGTTATGCCAACGGATGGATTCGCAAGTGGGTTCCACAGCCTCCTCAACATTGTTCATTCTTACAAGATTGCTGATTCCCCACCTTCACTCCAGCGGAACACATATATGAAGGCAACTTCATAAGCGTATTCCTGAAAGTCGCCCTAGAACCCACGCTCGGCTGCGCAAACGTCCGCAGTCTCTTCTGGAGCATACCTGTACCTAATTCGCTTACCACGTCTACCATGAGCTCAAGCCCTCTGCCGACGGGATGGATCGGGCAGCTCATGCATAGCATCGGAAATTATGACAACGAGCAACTTATGGTGTTCTTGACGGGCAATCTGAACGGGGCTAAATATCGGGTTGGTTTCGCGCTATTTTACAAGCCACGTTTCCCCCAGCTCTCCCGGACCTACTACTGATGCACAAAACCTACAATAGATCTTAGCTGGGAAAGCAGTTCGCGCCCAAGATAAATTCAACAGGGACAGCCTCGCAGAAAAACTTAACCAGCTGGCGGTTTTAGGTCGGACAATGCAATATATGAGCAACCAGGACGTAAAGGAGAAGTTCAGAGACAGTGCAAAGAGTGTTGAAGATAGGCTGTAAGCACCATATCTCCTATTTCGCCTCTCGCAACCCTCAGACGAATACCTTACTAAACTGCGAATGCGACAGGAAATCTATGGACGCGTACATCCGAAACGACTCAACCCTCTCTAGTCTCCTTACAGCCCTCGGCACCACATCGCTCCAGGATAAACATGTCGCCTGGTTCACAGGGATGATTCAAACCGCCAACGACAAGGTGACCAGTTCGGTTTCGGATTGGGTGACTAGGATAAAGGCTGCGATGGGCCCAACACCCACTACTCATCCGGCATATAACTTCATCAATACTCTTACCGATGCTACTGCCCTTACCACTGCTGTTCCGCCGGTTACTCGTACGTTTTCCTCCTCCAGTCCTTCCACTCTATCCAGGATCGGCTGAAACTAAAGTGGCTGACGAGGATCTTTATAGGTATACCCTAGATCCAGGAATATCCTCCCTACCCAGCTTTCGCTAGCAAAAGCAACAACCATTCCGACTGATAGAACCTACCCCACATCTACTCTACGGAGAGTTTGTGTTATCTGCGCCAATTTGCTTCACTACCACCTCAAAAGCTTCGTTTCAGCTGCTTCTCATCTAGTTTCCTTTTGTATTTGTAATAAGTCGGGGTTGAGAGGCCTCAGAGTCATCGCTCTCACTGGCCTTATGACGTTGAACAACTCACCTGAGGCTTGCTCACAGCTCTGCTGCCACAATTACCCATCTAGCCCATTCTCCGAAATTCACTTACCTGCTTTAACGTTCCATATGTTGGGAAAATGCTCTCGGCCATTCCACGATGGAATGAGTCATAGGAGTTAGGGAGTACTTACGTGAAGGATATATGTGGCCCTCGCCACCAAGATTGCCACCTTACAAATCGGATTGCCACTCATTAGATATATAAGTATAGATTAGCTAGCTATGGGACTCTCAACTCAATACAATCGTTCTAATCTTCTGCTCGTTCTTACCTTCGTTCGTGTGCTTCATCCAACACCATAAAATTTACATCGTCTGGGCGTCGCCGTTGAGATAACGGCGCACCATCGCAGTCGATAGACGGGCCCCTACGTCATTCTTATCCCCACGCTCCCTCCCATTCGTAGCGAACCCCTCTGCTAGTATTTTCATATGCTACGCTGGTCGGAACTAGTTTCCACACCTGCCTACATCAAGAAGAATGTCTTTACAAGTACCATTTCCTGCTGTACATATAGCTGGGATAATTTTCGAACCGAAGCACAATTACGCCATCGTAAACATAAAAAAAAAGGCCCAAGACCTCTATGTAGGCTCCTGAGCCTATTTCGTGCTCAAAATCAAAGAGGAAATATGCATTCGAGAGCCAGAACGCCAGGCTATCCACATGTTACGCCTAGAAGAGCCCACGGAGCCCTAATGCATAATAAAGCCGGACATACTCGATCAGAGATAAAGACCCTCATGGGACTTAACAAATCAGAAATTCACTGAGTTATCCATTATTTCCGCCTAAATACAGAGAATTCAACTGCAACTAGGCCAAGATCTGGTGCTCCAAAGAAGTTTACAGAGTGGGAAGAATAAGGAACAAAAACTTAATAATATATACTTAAAACCAATTATAATATGAAGCTCTAAGGGCTAGAACTGTGGCTCAGCAGCAATATGCCATTGCACTACATGTGATTAATATGCTAAGGAACATATAATCTCCTTTCCATTATATATGTGTAGGAGGCTGCTTCTAAGAGAAGCAACAATTAATTCTACAATCAGTTTTACCATTAAAATTCTATTCCATTGTACAAAGTAATACAAAATATTATATCTTTATTACCCTAGCCTTAAGAGTCTCTTGACATTATTGCGACCACACTCAGTATTTGGCCCAATGTTATTTATACTATTTTAGCAATTCAGAGAATTTAGCTTTAGAGCAGACCTTAACATCAATATTCAAAAGAAGAAAAACATTTATTAATATTTAGTCTTTTATTTTCAAAAACATGAAAAACTTAATAGTATTAATTAGTAGCTAAATAACTGAAGTTCAACATTGTAACAA
The DNA here is from genome assembly GCA_022345685.2 of Nothomitra cinnamomea. Classification (NCBI taxonomy): domain Eukaryota; kingdom Fungi; phylum Ascomycota; class Geoglossomycetes; genus Nothomitra; species Nothomitra cinnamomea. The sequence continues at coordinate 107,344 of JAJDMX020000049.1, read as the reverse complement.
GGTGCTAAAAGATATTATATTATCTACAGTAATAGAAATTAAATATAATATTGAAAACTAAATTTATATATATAACAAAGCATCTTATTATTATGCTAAAGTAGTTAAAGAATTTATAAAAAGTAAAGAAGCTAAGATTATAAATTAATTAACTTACTCTTCTAATTTAAATCTTATTAAAAATTTATAATTACATGTCACGAACATCTTGGGCTCTAAGCTAGAAAATGCCACAAATATAGGAGTAGCACAAAAACTATTGAACTGGATTGCAAACAAAGCTTCATTGGGTATAGCATACAACTGAGAAAGCCAGCTACCAAATATGAATAGCAACAAAACTTGCCAAGTGTAACGCGAAGCCCTAAGGGGCAAGGATTGCGGTTGCAGCTCAGTGGCAGTGCACCGTTGCGCCGCATGCAGTTAGTGTGCCGAGAGGCACGTATATGTAAATCCATGAGGCTGCTTCTCCCAGAAGCAGCGATTAGTTCTACACTAGAAATCGATGTTCTTAAGTGTAACGATCTGACTCTGATGAGGTCTCATCTTCTAGTTTGTCTTGGTGTTCAGGTATACGGCATGGTGTTCTTTGGGTGACTGTGAGACAATTATGTTAGTCTCGTATACTGGAACAGCGAAACAGTCCTACTGCAACTTATATCAAAAGATATCTTGGGCAATGGTTCTTGGTACGAAGCTTATATTGTTAAGCTAACAAGACTTTCAGTAAAGAGAAAAGGAAAGACGCTTTCCCTGGGATTCCAACGCTATATTTATAGCTGCCTCTTCACTGATCTCTTGGCCACCTGCCAACAGGCAACTCATACCATTTGGGGTACTTTTCCCTCGTCGTGACTCATATCCGACTCACGCCGAGTCTACTAATAAAACCTTTGTTCCGGCCCCCACATCCCCACAGCAAGTGCCGCTCATCCTCATATTCGGTTCATCCTTGCCGAGCCGTCCGTGCCGTCCATATTCCATAGGCTTGCGATCCAATCCAATGGTTCCAGCGCCACTCCTGTGTCCGTGGCATTCCTAATGAGGCTCGAGTTGTCCGTGACATTAAGCCATTGGAATTCAGTCCATCGCACATAGTATTGTGGAGCCTCTATATATTGTTAACCCTTATCTTTGAGCCTTGTAACGTTGCTGTGATAACGCTCGGCGTTTGGCCCGACGTCGTCCATACTGTTTTAGCAATCCGAAAAGAGCTGGCTTTAGGGCTGGCCCTGACACCAAAGTATAGGCCTAAAGTAGTAGTGTACAGACTGTTAAGTCTGCACACTGTACACTATATGTAGTAACTGAAAAACATGAGATAATACCCTAGTTAGATAGCTTTTGCTTAGCAAACTCAGTCAGTTACTACAATATCAAGAAAGCTATACAAGTAGCAACCAACAAACCACAAAGACTTTTAGCCTGAAATTGGCTAGGAGTGATCTAGGGAATTGAGCTAATAAATCCTTAACTAGCTGAGACAGCTAAGAGATATATCAACTAGAAGTGGTAAGTCATACAATGATTGCACTTAAGTAAAAAGGGTATAAGTCACAAAATGATTCAGGTTTCCTTAATTGGAAATCAGGTTATAAGTTACACCTTAATATGACTGTAATGTAGTAGGCAATCACCCGATAGCAAGTGGTCAATAACTTGATAAAGAGCTACTATAAAGAGTATTTGAAGAGTAACAGAAAATACTTTCCTCATCTCTTCATTAAATATATTATTTGAATATTTGTCAATTAGCAACCAAGTTCTATCGCCCAAGATATTGAAAGATATAACTGTATACTGCCTCATTGAATTTCAGCTAGAAAGTGATCCTGGTCTCCAGTAATGAGAAGACCTTGTCCACAAATTGAGTTACCTAAAGCACTTAAGTCCAAGTAACATATATCAGTATCACTTACCCTATAGTATTTAAAGTCTCCACTATTATATTACAACTTAAAAGAACTATAAACAATAAGAACTATATTCCTCAAATATAAGAAAAACTTATAATAGTTATTAAAGAAAAATAAGCCTATATTGGTATTAAGTACTTCAATAATGTAATCTTTAATATATTTAACAGAATTAAGGCTTACAGAAAATCAAAAGGCAGTTCTACAAAGAAGTAATTTATATAGGTTCTCGCTATTGCAACAGGTGAAAACCTTAGCACAACAGGGCAAAATCACTATTATAACAGGGTATTTTTATTTCGCCCCTAAAGAAGCTTTATTTTTTGATTTTTGTACAACTAAACATAAAGGAAAAATAAAATGAAGTAACTGATTATAAAAGAAACCTATTTGCATTCTAATAGCAATTGTCTCTGTTAATTTCTAGTTCTAACTTGACTGGGCACGTCTATATACTCAAAGGCTGATGACTGTCGGAGTATGGATGTTATTTGTTGTGCTCTTACAGTACAGTTTAAACATGCATGGCTTTCCTTTCTAGCTGCTGCTGGTTTTCCCTATGTTTCAGCAACTGCAGGATTAAGTACTAATAGTTAAGCAACTTGAGGCGCTTGTGGAATAAGATGACAATGAGGATATATATCTTTAAGAATAATTAGACGATTTTCACTCAAAAGAACCTGGATTTTGTAAGCACATGGTATGCCTATATAGCTTCGAAATGCTCTAGTGCAAGTGGCTAATGGATCCAGAGTAGTCAAGTGATGTCTCTGATCCCAAATCTTTCCTAAAGCAAAGTATGATACGTGTCCAAGCAGTTGTGTGTAAAAAGGATCTTTAGCTGTATATAGTGATTGTAACTTATTTATTGCCACTTCTGCCTTATATACCTCAAACTAGTTGATTAGTAGTAGGTTAATGCTGTCATAAACAATTTTGAGTTTGCTTGTTGTGACGATCTGACTCTGATGAAGTCTCGTCTCTTAGTTTGTCTTAATGTTCAAGTATATGGCATAGCATTCTTTGGGTGACCGTGGGACAGATAGGTTAGTTCCATATACTGAGATAGCGAAACAGTTCTGCTACAGCTATATCAAAAGATATCTTGAGTGATGATTCTTGGTACGAAGCCTATATTGTTAAACTAATAAAACTTTTGGTGAAGAGAAAAGGGAGGATGCTTTCCCTAAAATCTCAACACTATATTTATAGCTGCCTCTTTACTGATCTCTTGGCCACCTGCCAATGGATAACTTATACCATTTGAGGTGTTCTTTCCTCAGTGTAATTCACACCTAACTTATGCCAAGTCTAATAATGAAACCTGAGTTGTTATAACTCATAACTTTCCATCCATACCTAAGCTGCCTACTGCACCCAGCTAATATGTTCTTCAGTTGCTAAGTGTTTCTTAGCTCTCTTGGTCCTTTACCCACAACCAACGGTTTCTCGTCTGTAAGTTGTGGTAGTTCCTATTAGCTAGTTGCTTACTGGCTTAATCATTTGGCCATTATGTAGCTAGCTGAGATTACTGCCCCGACCAGGGTATGGGTAATTTATTGAGTTACTGCAGATTGCGCTCTCAGCATTGAGAGCACTAATTGCGTGAATCCCTGCTCTGGCCCCCACTTGTCCATGGTAAGTGCCGTTCACCCTAGTATTCAGTTCATCCTTGCCAAGCCATTTGAGCCATATGTGTTCCATAAGTTTACGATCCAGTCCAATGGTTCCAGTGTTACTCCCATGTCCATAGCATTTCTAATAAGGCCCAAGATGTTCATGACACCTATCGAAACTTGAAGATAAGTTTTCATTGCATTATATAATTCTTCAATATACAATGTAATATAATTGCCTAAGTGTAAACTCTTGTCCATATATGCCTGGATAATAGAGCGTTTCTATGGTCATATTCAGGTGTCATGGATATATTGAACTAATCCTGATACTACTGTATCATAATGCATCTACAATGCACTCTGGTTATCTTAGTAGGCTGCTTCTGATATTGAGTACATAACATCAGTTCATGCTTTCATAAAAGTGATTCTTGTCTCTTCTTCTTTAAAGTTTTCTGAAGTATGTATTAACACATTCTTTTCAACATACCAAAGATATAAAAGTTTTCCTGCTGTCGGAAATACTTGTCGACAGGTGTTGATGACTACAATCTCTCTATCCATTAAGATTGCTTAAACACGTTTACTGAAAACTCCCCACAACTGCTCTGAAGCCTAGATATAGTTATCTTCTTCTTTCTTTACAAGAAAACAAAATCTAGTATGAAAGTTCTTATTCAAATACGTTGTACTAATCATATTTAACAAAGGCATCTTAAACTTGTTGATACAGTAAGTGCAATCAAGTAAATGAACTTCAGGGTATCTCTCTAACAGTTTAACGCTCTTTGGATGTACAAAAAACAAGTGAGTAACATGTCCAATTGCATCTGTACAGTAGTTAAAACGGTAGGTTCTTTCTTCTAAATTTGCAATCAAGGCTTCCATTGGACTGTAGTCAGCGAGATTTAGTAAATATAACTTGCATCATGCATTGTAGATATTGTGTTCAAGCAGAACATGATTAGTCGTTTAGTGAATAGCAGAGAGAATTTCTCGTGGCTTAGAACCTGAGTTTGATAGAGCTTCCACCTATCTCACAATTTCGTAAAGCATATGACATTGGATCAGGTGACTGTGGCTGCTTGTAGTTCCTTCATGGTTGTATATATTATTTCAAACAGTAATAGTCCAAAGCCCTTTCTTACAATTGACTTAAATAGACTACGAACAATCTATCAGTCGTGTACCAGTATTACACAGATATGTTGCGTCAGTAATTCCGCTTCTCGCTTTGTAGACACCACCTCTGTCGCATTTAAGGTACATTGCATAATCTTTCGTGTTATAACATTATATAGCTACTACATATCTGTTCAACCTTACATGGGATTGAAAATCATCAAGCAATTCTTTATGGCTACTATACAGGATATTCTCTGAAAGCAGCAAGAGACTTATTGTGATATGCTAGTAATAAAGTAAAAAAGAGAAAGGAAGAATACTGTACATCTAGATACAAAAATTTTTTATCTGCCTAAACACTATATCATGGGCCTGTCACAATAGTAATTTCGCCCTGTCACACGAAGGTTTTTACCTGTCGCAATAGCAAGAGCCTTTATATATACTATAATTTTCAGAATTACCTCAACTTTAAGTATTTTACATTATTTAAATTTTAATTTAAGCTTCATTTGATTGTTATATATTAAATTCTACTATTTATTAATACTTGAAAAATTTGCTTTAATTCAAAACTCATTCTAACTATATGTACAACTAGGATCAATATACAATTAAGTAATAAATATCTTAAGTCTTTCCAGAATTAAGCTATAAATATAGATGTAGTATAATGAAGTTACTTACTTCTAGATAAAGAAATAATAGAAAAGTATAAAGTAATACCTAAAGAAGTAATATAGCTGAATTTAAAAGCTACCTTACAATTTTCTATAAAAAAGAGTAATAATTAATTCTATTATGATATCTAATATAGTAAATAGTGATATTAATCTCTTATACTTTCTCACTAATTAATTGCTTAATTACAATATATATATTACAATTATAGCTTCATTGAAATTACTTTGTAATGTAGTTCTTTAAGTTTGATTTAATTAATACTTATTACTAAGACTAAGTTACTTTCAAGTATACTATTATTACAATCCCACAAATTTAATATTGCTTAACAGTCCTATAAATGACAATAGAACTATTAAATCAAATTACAACTCTATAGAATTAAAAATAATAAATACAATTTAGTAAGAGTAAATAGCAACTTGCTAGAGACAAGTAGAGACCAAGATAAAGTTTAAGCAATCAATACTCTTCACATTAAGGATGTAGTTTATAGTAACTCAATAATCACACAAATTTTAGTCAAGGCAATAACTTTAACTAACTATATAATTGTCAAGTAACCTGATCAGGAAATAACTGACTATGACAATTTAACTTTAATAAGGTCTTATCTTTTAGTTTATTTTAAGTATTCAGGTACATGGTAAGAAGTTTATAAAGTAACTATAGAACAATTAAATTAGTTCTATATATTAAAATAGTAAAATAATTCTACTGCAACTTATATCAAATAATATCTCAGACAATAATTCTTAATACAAAGTTTAATTACTAAACTAATAAGACATTCAGTAAAGAAAGAAGGAAAAATGCTTTCCCCAAGATTTTAACACAGTATTTATAGTCACCTCTTCACTAAACTCTTAGTGTCATGAATATTCTGAGCCTTATCAGGAATACTACAGATACGGGAGTGGCATTATTACCATTTGACTGAATCGCAGATTTATAGGGTTAAGGATAGTACATATAACTTAGCAAGAATGAACTAATGTCATGAACATTTCAAGCCTTATTAGGAACACCACAGATATGGGAGTGATACTAGTACTATTGAACCAAATTACAGACCTATAGAGTTAAGAATAGTATGTACAGCTTGACAAGAATGAACTGAATATAAGGACAGATGGTATTTACTGTAAGTGAGTAAAGGCCAAAGCAGGGGTTTGTGCAATCGACACTTTCAGCGCTGAGAGCACAGCCTGTGGTAACTTAATAAATCACTCATACCTCAGTTAAGGTAATGACTTTAGCCAGCCACACGACTGCCAAGTGGCCTAGCTAGAAAGAGACTAACTAACAGAAACTACTACAATTCATTGATGCAGAACCATTAGTTATGAAAGCAGAACCAGGAAAGCTAAAAAACACTTGATAGCTGAAGAACATGTCAGCTAAGTATAGTAAGTGGCTTAGGTATAAATGGAAAGTTATAAGTTATTGTAACTCAGGTTTCATTATTAGACTCAGTGTGAGTCAAGTGTAAGTCATGCCGAGGAAAGAACATATTAAGTAATATGAGTCGCCTGTTGGCAGGTGACTAAGAGATCAGTGAAGAGATGGCCATAAATACAGCATTGAGATTTCAGGGAAAATGTCTTCCCTTCCCTCTTCATTAAATGTCTTGTTATTTTAGCAATAAAGTTTCATACTAAGAATCATTGCTCAAGATATCTTTTGATATAGTTGTAACAAGACTATTTCACTATCTTAGTATATAGAAACAATATAATTATCTCACAGTTACCTTAAGAATACCTTGCCGTATATCTGAATACTTAAACAAACTAGAGAACGAGACCCTATCGGAGTTAGATTATTATACTTGATTACCTATCAATGAATAACTTATACTACTTGTTATATACACTTCTTAGCGTAACTTATAACATAATCTATATCAAGCTTAATAATGAAATCTAAGTAATTATGACTTATAACTTTCTACTTATACTTAAGTTGCTTACTATATTCAGCTAATATATTCTTCAACTGTCAAGTGTCTTTTAGCTCTTTTGGTTCTCTTTTTATATTCAACAGTTTAAGGTTCTATAATTTATAGAGTTTCTAGTAGTTAGTCATTTCTTAATTAAATTACTTGGTATTAGCATAACTAGTTAAAGTTATATTGCTTTAACTAGAATATAGGTAATTTATTGAGTTACTGCAAGTAGTACTCTTAGTATTAAGAGCACTAATTATATAAACCTAACTTTGGCTCTTATTTGCATCTGGTGTAACAATTTAGCTCTGATAAGATCTCGTCTCCTAATTTGTCTAGATGTTCAAATATATAGCAAGGTATTCTGAAGATAACCATGAGATAGTTATGTTAATCCCATATACTATAATAATGAAATGGTCTTACTACAACTATATCAAAAGATATCTTTGAACAATAATTCTTGGTTCAAAGTTTTATTGCTAAACTAATAAGACATTCAGTGAAGACGGAAGAGAAAACACTTTCTCTGAGATCCCAACGCCATATTTATAACTACCTTTTCACTAATTTCTTGGCTACCTGCCAACGGGTGACTCATACTATTCAATATATTCTTTTCTCAGTGTGACTCACACTTGACTCACATCAAGTCTAATAATAAAATCTAAGTTACCATGACTTATAACTTTCTATCTATACCTCAGCTACTCACTATACTTAGCTAATGTGTCTTTCAGCTACTAAGTGTCTTTCAACTCTCCTGATCTTACTTCTACAACCAATAGTTCTGTATCTATGGATCATAGTGATTCCTGCTAACTGGTCACTTCCTGGCTGAGCTGCTTAGCAGTTGTGTAGCTAGCTAAGGTTATTGTCTTAACTGGAGTGTGGTTAATTTATTTATTTGCCATAAGTCACACTTTCAGCGCTGAAAGTACTGATTGCATAAGTCCCATTTTGGCTCTCATTTACTTATGATAAGTTGCCACAGCGGCGTCAAGGCCAAGCCTTGGCGACCCGGCCGCTGAGACAAGTAACAACTGGATTGCCCCAGGCAATGCCAGCAGTGCCGGCAGTGCCTAGGCAAATAAACAAGAGGACGGAAAGTGCCGCCAAAGCCTTTTAAACCCAATGAACAGCCTACTGTAGACTACCCATCAGTCAAAAACCCTTTGTACATACACTACATTCATAGCGCCCTTTTAATAGCCTTATTGCTACTGCTATTGGCTTGTAAAAAGCTTGCCCTATGTGTATCAACGACGAGAAGCCACCGGCGGCCCTAGTACTCACCTTCATAGCCTCTCATCGCTTTGTCTGTGATGATCTGATGCCTGCAACTACCAATGAGTATACCCACCGTCACATAAGTATCATTCTTCCTTATATTCAATTCATCCTTGCTGAGCCATGCGTACCGTCCTTAACATTATAAGTCCACAATCTGGTCAAATAGTAACAGTGTCACTCCTGTGTCTGTAGCGTTCCTTATAAGGCTTGGAATGTTCGTGACATCTAGCAAGTACTATCTATTCTCGTATTCAGTTTATCCTTGCTAAGCTATATATACTATCTCTAATCCTGTAAAGTCGTGACCCAATCCAATAGTAAACAGCATAATATTTGTATCCATAGTGTTATTTTAGTAAAACTTAAAATATTCGTGACATAAAATTTAATAAGGTAAAGAAGGTAAATTAGTGTATAGAGAAATTGAATTGAGATATAAAGGAGTAAAGTCAAGTAATCTAGACTAATAAATCTTCTTTTACTACTTTAGGATTTCACCATTAACTGTAAATCATTCAAAAACCAGATAAAAAGTATTATAAAGACTATTAACATTACATAACACTCAGGATGGCAAACTACAATAGCATAAAAGGCATTTTGCAAGACTACAATATCAGATCTATTTTTTATACCTAGTAAAGCAAAACTCAATTTAGTAATATATGTGAAATATATTCTTAACCTTATTTAAATTCTTCTTTAGTACCAAATGTATAAAGAAAGAAGTTAAGCTGTTATAATTTATGATGATCTAACTTCAATAGAGTCTTATCTCTTAGTTTGTTTAGGTGTTTAGGTACATGGTGAGACGTTCTTAGAATAACCATGGGACAGTTATGTTGGTCCTGTATTCTGAAATAACAAAATAGTCCTACTGCAACTATATCAAAGGATATCTTTGAACGATAATTCTTGGTACAAAGCTTTATTACTAAACTAACAAGATATTCAGTAAAGAGGAAAGGGAAGACACTTTCTCTAAGATTTTAATGCTATATTTATAGTTATCTCTTTACTGATCTCTTGACTATCTGCTAACAGGTAACTTATACCATCTAATTTATTCTTTCCTCAGTGTAACTCACACTTGACTAACTCCGAATTCAATAATAAAATCTAAGTCATTATGACTCATAACTCTCCATCCATACTCGAGCTGTAAACTATACCTAACTGATATGTCTTTCAGCTGCTAAGTGTCCCTTAGCTCTCTTAGTTCCACTTCCACAACCAACGGTTCTGCATCTGTGGGTCATGGTAATTTCTCTTAATCAATTGCCCCCCGACTAGGCTACTTAGTAGTTGTATGACTAGCTGAGGTTATTATCTTAACTGGAGTATAAGTAATTTATTAGCTTGCTACAGGTCATACTCTCAATACTGAGAGTGCCAATTACATAAGCCCCACTTTGGTCCTCACTTACTTATGGTAAGTACCATTTATCCTTGTATTCAGTTTATTCTTGTTAAACTGTATATACTGTTCTTAACCATATAGATCCACAATCTAATTCAATAATAGCGACACCACTTCTGTATCTGTGGCATTCCTAATAAGGCTTGAGATATTCATGACATAATCAAAAATAGTGTACCAGGACACAAAAAACATGCTGGAATATATCAAGTTTTAAATAATATGAAAGTAATTAATTAGCCTCCCCAATCACTAAACTTAAACTTAATAAAGGCAATTTAGTGAAATATGGAGATAGAACTAGACATAATATTTGGTTGCTCTAATAATGTTAAAGAACTTCAGCAGCAATATTAATAAGTTTTTAAAATAATAACAAAAGAATGACTATTTGGCCTTATTGCAGGAATAAAGTTTTATCTTAAAGTAATTATTATAGCTCAAAGTGTTGCTACACAATATTAGTTAATAATACATTCCATTTACTTTATATAAAATATGACCAGTGAGAATCTCACGTCTTCAAGATCTTTGAAGGGGGGCAGAGACTTTTTTGCCTTACAAAAAACCCCTGTTGCGCCTGTGCAAGCCTGCACCAAGATAGAGGGGGCCAGAGACTTTCCCCCATCCCCCAAGTACAAAGATTCAGACTGGAAATACCCTGGTGGCGATACGGATGACGGCGAGGAAGAGAGAGGAAAGGGATATACTGCCAAGACCAACAGGCAAAACCATGGAGACTCCTTTCGGAACTGTATCTGAATCCGAGACTAACTCCACTTGGCCTACGACAGGGCCTTCAAGCTTCCCGCGTCATCCTCGCAAAAGTGTGGGACCTGGCAGGTCCGGGGTTTTGGACAAGCAGCAAAGGCCAAGTAGTATTACTAATAAATTTAACAATACTAGGTCGCACCAGCTTCGCCCACTAAGACTAGAGGAACAGAGGCGGAATCACAGCAACGCCATAAACAGATACCGTCTTCGTCCGTTCACGATGGTGCACAGAAGTCCCAACGAGGCCAGGATCAACAAAGGCCCACAATCCCGGCGAAAGGGTTCCAGCCAGAGCATTTTACACAACGGCTATCGGATGATAAAGGTCTCAAAGATGGTGAGGCTTTGCCTATCATTACCACTACTGTGAGGTGTATCTGCGATGATGTGTGCATAGTCAATTTCGAGGGTAAACTTCGTACCTTACGGGAAGGCGTAGAGAAGGCACAGATACAAGTGCGATATGTTCATAACGCAGGGTTGCCGGAGGCTCTAAAGATACTGGATAGAGTCGACACGGAGGACCTTGCTCAAATCTACTGGGCATCCGCATCGACCTAGCTTTTCCGAGACTTCGAAGCCAAGGTAGCCAAGTGCCAGGTATTGATCAAAGAGAACAGGATGCCTCCTGACTTTAAGCGGGGTGCTGGGAATCGAGAAAAGTTAGCCAGATCATATGTCGCTAGCGAGGCTGTTAAAGCAGCATACCCAGACCTCACCGATGCGAAAGAATGCAGCCAGCACAAAACCAGACTCTTCGGACATGTTGCCCACGCGAAGTTTTGGAATAAACTTGTTAACTACTTTGGCCCTTGCATAGTAACTACTGCTAATAGCATTGTCAAACTAAGATTCACTCTCCACCATTCTACCTGGCTTTCTCAATTTCTAACAAAATGTCGTGCCGCAATTCTAGATTTTATGCCCTCACCCTGCCTCAGTTCAGACTAGCTATTGAATCTCTCAGTCAATTCAAGGCAGGCGCACTAGATCGAATGAAAGTTGAATACGGCAAAGAATCGAGAGCCATCTTGAAGAGCACATCCGCTCGTTCCCAAGCCACATCAAAAATTCCTCCTGCCCCTTCTCCCGCGGTCTAAACATGCTCGCCAACGCAATAGCTAGGACCATGGCAACTCTTCGTTCGGGCTCCCCATTTACGTGACATGTTCGGGAAAGGCGATCGAGAATGGTAGGCCTCCATGCCCTGCGTTATCGGCAAATAGGGCTGTTTACTAACGATAATACATTTGCGCCATCAACAGGATAACTAAGAGCTGCTTTTACAAGTTAAATTGAGGGCTTGTGTCGGATTGATGGCTTGAACGGCTGAGCATCTCCTTCGGTCCGTTGTAAGTTCTCCAGAGAATTCAATTAATTCTGTTGAGTGATGCTAACTGTTCCGCTATCCAATAGACTGCATTCTTGTGTTACCAGCACCTCATACCACAATAGGAAACAAAATTAAAAATTTTATAACCTCCTACTGCTAGATCCTCTCAGACGTGATGCCATTAAAAATGAGCCGCCAGAACGGCGGCCAAAACTGGCGATCTATACCAAATTTCGCTCTTTGGTTCCACCAGTTTGATCAACTCCTTCGTCGAATATCTCAACGTTTTGAACAGCGACAAGGCAAAGTCTTGTCAAATATTCAAAAGTATCACTTTTCGGTGGTTTTGGTGGCTAAAGTACACAATTCTGCTCACCCTATTGGTCTTGAGTGGGCTTTCAGTGAGGCTTTGAATAACTATGTACAATAAAATCCGTTCGAATCATCTCACGTAGTCGTAGTCTTCTTCGTACTCGCAGTCTTAGTACTACTTGACTTCGTCGTCTTTGTCGTCTTGGTCGTCATCACCGTCGCACTAACGATCGAGCCCGCCGGACTACACGGGAAGTCTAAACTAGCCAAACTCGTAATGTTCGTACAGAAGTACTCCGAGCTGCCACTCGTACCCACAAGATGCGTGCCGGTGGCAGTGATGCCAGTGCAGATGTCTGAGCAGACAAGAGAAACGACTTCCTTGCTCTTAGACCCCGTGCCGGCGACGCGGATATAGTGGACGTCTGAGATCAAGACTTTGGATGGGAGGGTGGTGCAGGTGGAGGAGGTCATGTAGCATTGATCGATGACGACGGGGTGGTCGCAGAGGACGCATGTAAAGTCTTCAAAGGTGATGTTCATGGCGTATCCGTTACCGCCGCCTTTAACGGAAGTTCGGGAGCTGTTTCCGGCCCAGGCTTTGATGCGGGCGCCGTTTGCGGCATTGACCATGGTAACGTTTTTGATGTAGATGTTTTGGACGATGTCTTGGACACCGGCGTATTGACCGAGGGAGCCGACTGAGATTCCGTGGGAGCCTTCGCAGTAGAGGTTCTTGACTACCAGGTTGGTGCTGTTGGGCTTGAAAGACACGCAGTCATCACCGTTGACGATGTGGGATTTTTGGATGGTGACATCGTGGCTGCGGTAGATGTCCCACCTAGGATTCGCTGGGTATTAGTAAAAAGCGCCGGCACAACCCTGCAGAATTTGAGCAGGGCAAGAGACTCACCCGTCGGTGTTTTGAGCTTGAGTGCCAGTAGATCGGATGGAGTGGAGATCAATATTTTGGAATATCACAAACGAGCTCTAGTAGACAAAGTTATGCCAGAAAGGAGCTTGGATCATCTTAGTGTTCTCGACAAGAACGTTCTTTGCGTTATAGATCGTCCATGGGATTGGGCGGCCGACGGTTTGGCCATTTGCATACCAGGCTATGGACGTTTCATATCAGATTTTGGCGCTAAAGCCAGAGGCTAGGGCACAAGACTCACGCTCTCCTTGGCCGTCAAAGGTACCACCGCCGTAGATGTGAATGTTGGTGCCACCAATAAGCCACGAGGTCACGGCATCCTGGTAGATCAACTTGAATGCATTGGCCTTCCAATATGCAATATCTAGCAGAAAGAGACAACATTAGCCTTCCGTCTACATTTTCCCGAATTCAATGACTTAAGAACAACATACCAGGGTTCAGCTTGATTGCACCAGAGAACTGGACATTGACGTTGTTCAAGTTGGTGGTCGTCAGCGTTGTCTCAATCGTGTACGATTTGTCGAGGACCACCTAGTTCGGCTCGATAACAAACATTAGCCCGGATCAATATGGATGACTAAAAGAGGAGCACTGAAGCAGATAGACTTACAGTTCCGCCATTGTTACATGACGCGAATGCAGCCGCGATAACTGGAGAATCATCTGCAGCACCACCAGCAACAGTGCACGTAGCTGCGGCAGCAGACTTAACAGCAGCCGCAACCACTAGAAAGGTTTTTACGATTGATATCAGACATGGCTGCAACCAACAACTAAGGGCGGTATGCTCAAAGTCCGACTTGGACCTCAGAAGAGATCTGAGACGAGAGGTGGAGGTCTCTCAAAGCCTTTATAGAGCTGTCATAAGGCCCGAGGTTACGCAACCTAAATAACAGCTCTGAAGAATTACCATATCGTGGATCTCTGTCGGAGCGAGAAATGCCACGCTGTTAACCCACCAATAGCAACGGCGTGCCTGGCCATTCAAAGGGTCTGAATTAGGCTGTGTGGAGAAGCGTCAAACGTCGCTTTCCCTGGAACCCTAGTCCCAGCGGTCGATCTCTCAGAATTCCTCATGTGAGCTTGGTCCACTGCCCTCCGCTTGCACGGGACTCATCGCGTGGACTAGTTGGTGGCAAGTTATTCCTGCTCATTGAAGCTCGGATGTGTACCCTAGACAGGACAACATCGGAGCTCTTTCCGTCCGCTTCGTTCCCCTTGCGCTTCTGCATGCACCCCAGTGAGTCACGGGTGGGAGGGTAGAGAAAAGACCGTTGACGCTGTGGTTGATGGATGCATGCGGAGTACCGTTAGAAAGAAAACCAAAAAAATCCCCCTGATCAGGCGGAATAACGGCTGAATAAGAGTTAACTGAAAACTTCCATACCAGGATATATGATTGATGGAAATTGGGTGGGGGTGGGGAGCCCAAATGCTTGACTTACGTTTAAGCAGGGCCATGCAATCTAACCGATGTGCTGGGGTACTCTATAGAGGAAGCGGGGTTGATCTGGGTGCCTTCTTTTTCCTCAGAGCCGCCGGAGCGAACTGGAACAACCCAAGCCACTTCTTCGTTCCTGGGCATCTCGCCGTCCTTTCGCGCACGAATAACTTCCGACCTGATTAAAATTCCCGTAACGGACACAGATAACCGTAGGCCGAAACAGTGTCGATCGACGCTGAAGAGCTGTCTAATAGTATCGGAGAAATCGTTAATGTTTCAGGTTCGAGAGATCAAGGAAATTTGTGGAGATGAGACAATTTGGGTTAGAGCCTCATGGCTTTGCCATTACGGCCTGCCGTAGTGCGCTTCTGGTCTTTCCCGCCCTCCAAACGCCATCGTAAACGGAACTTGCCGTGATATCTCAAATTTTCGAAAAGCAAAGCCCCACGAAACATCAATTACATTAGAAAACAGCCACACCCGTCCCTAGTGCCGGCCCAAGGACGAAAACAGAGAGATCTTACGCAATTCAATCCCAGGAACCCCTCTAATCTACCAGTTGCTCCCGAATCTCAATGTTCGAAAACATCTGCACCCTTCCCCTAGCCTCCGACCTCTTCGCCCAAGCAATCCACCCCACTGAGCCTCTAATTGCGGTCGGTCTAGCTACCGGACACGTCCAGACCTTTCGGTTACCTTCTCTCGGCTCCTCCTCCTCTCCCCCCGACAGCGACAATGATGAAGAAGACGAGGAAGCAAGCCCTCCAGCGCATAACGGATCCGGGACCGTAAAAGAGCTATGGCACACACGGAGGCACAAGGGGAGCTGTCGGTGTTTGGGTTTTTCGCCGGATGGAGAAGGTTAGATATCTCTCACTGTCTTGGAACGGATAGATGCATTGGCTAAATATCCGCGCGTTCGAATAGTCCTCTTCTCAGCAGGAACCGACGGAATTGTCAAAGTCGCATCATCCGCTACGGGTCAAGTCACACAGAAACTTGCCATCCCACTAAACCCGTAAGCACTTCCCGCTCCCCTTTCCCCCAATTTGGACAGCCAATTCCCCAGATATCGACTCGCCGAAATATCCACCCACCCCTCGATTCATTCCTTCCTTCAAACTCTCATCTCCTCAGCTTGCCCACTCCTTTCGCATCTCTTTGCCAGCTACCCGACTAACAACCCCACCTAGAGAAACCAACTTCCCAGACTGTCCCTGCCTCATCCATAGCATATCCCCCACGAGCCTCCTCCTAGCTGTGGACTCTTCTCCTCTCCACCTCTTCGACCTCCGCTCCCCTCACCTTTCCAAACCTACCCTCACCCTAAAACCACACGCAGACTACATCTCCAGCCTAACTCCTCTCCTCTCTCACCCAACCACCCAATTCCTCTCAACCGGCGGCTCAACAATCGCACACACTGACCTCCGCAAAGCCACCAAACCCCCAAAACATAAGGAAGGCGAAGAAGGCACTCCCGGGGTTCAAGAAAGCGATGACCAAGAAGACGAGCTCCTCTGCTCTACTTTCGTCGGGAATTTCCTCTGGGTCGGCACTTCCTCGGGGGTTGTCACGATCTTTGATCCTAAGCGTAAGGGCTGGGTGGACCAGAGTGAGAGGATTTACATCGATCGCACGCCGGGAGGTGGGGAGAGCGTGGATTCGATAGCGTTCCTTGAGGAGCAGGGGCTGGTTTTGGCGGGGATGGGCGATGGGACTGTAAGGTGCGTAAATGGAGGAACGAAAAAGGTGGTCAAGACTTGGGAAGGTAGGCATGGGGAGGTTAATGGGGTGGATGGAGTTGTGGCACTTGGTGGGGTGCCGGGTGGTGGAGGGAGGTGGGTTAGTGGGGGTGGGAAGTTCGTTAAGTTTTGGGCGGCTGTTGCGGAGGGAGGTGCCGATAGTGAGAGTGAGGACGAGGAGGAGGGTGAGAGCGAAAGTAGTGAGGAGGAGAAGAGGAGGAGAAAGAGACGGAAGACTGGGAAAGGGGGTGCGGGTGGGAAGAAAGCTGTCGAGTTCAAGGATCTGGACTAGCGGATTCTCCGATTCGCCGGCGGGAGAGATCCGCGACTGCCTCGTCTCGTTTCCTTTTTGAAAAGTCTGTCGTTATAATATCCGGCGGATCGCGAGGGTAAGCGTACTCGCGCTGTGTTGGTATAACTATTCTCTCGGGCTGCAGGATATCCAAAAGTGCAAGCGCGTTCAGGCGTCAAATCAATTGGCACCCTCTATGATTCGGCAAATAGGTAATATGGATATAAATGTCATCAGGATTGTAATAAGCACAGCTGCCAAATACACTCTACCATAGAAAAAGGAGATCGTGAAGATTCGTTACTAGCTCTTATTCATTCAGTCACCATAGTATCCCAGTCCGTATATCCCACCCAAGGAAAAGAACTATACACGCGCACACGGGAAGCAAAGCACGGGAGAAAATTCGTTAGATCGTTGGAAGGATCTCGTAAGGACCTCATCAGAGACGTTCATATCCTCCATCCGTTTCAAAGAGGAAATACTAAAGGAGAACTGTATCCTGCGCAACCCATAATAACAACGTAAAAGCTGCATCAAGCCATATCCACATCGCTCCCAGCTCAAATAAGGAGAATTGTTACCCACCTCCGGCGTCGATGCAGAATCTTGGGACCGGTCGAACATCCACAGTCCCTCTCTAGCTCTACCACCCAGCACCTCATCTCTAGACATAATAATGACCGTGACTCCTCCTTCTCCTCCTTCCGCTATGCCTGCGACTGTGCGTCTCCCTCACAACAACCTTCTCTCTCTTCTCATGCATCATGGCCGCCAAAACCGCCGTATTGAAAAAGAAGATACAATTCATAATCGCAAAAGCAAAGCACGCCTTAAGCATAGCACAGCTCTTATCAATATGGAAAGCCCAGCCGCTCCCTATACTCGCGCCATACTGCCCAAAAAGCCCCAGGTTGGCATAGAACCCCACAGTACTCGTCGTATCAATGTGAGTGCAGTCCTGAGGTCCCACAAACCTCAAATACCACGCACTTGCAATAAACGCCCCGACAAAGCACAAATCGATAAAAGCCACAAAATGTGCGTTATTGTGAGTTCGTGCGTGTTGGAGGAGAGTGTGGATAGCCCAAGCGCTGGCGAGGATCGAGACGATAAAGAGGACGAGAACGTAGTTTGGGGTGAGCGCGTTGGATACAATGGAGCCGTGGACAAAGTAGGAAAGCATCCCGACGGTGGGGATTAGGGTTATGACTTCTAGGATGCGCCAGAAGGAGAAGAGGAAGCCAGCAACCATTTTGACGGCTGTAAGGAGGTGGGGGTCGCGGCTTGCGAGGTTTCGGTGGAGCTTGAGAGTGTTGTCAGAGCTTGAGAAAGTCGCGGCGTGCGGAAGTTGTTGAGTTCAGAAGAGATGATGTTGCTACAGGATACGAGGATGTTCAATCGCAGAGAGGAGGTCGGTGGTGTCAGCTAAAGTCGTTCTGTCGCAGAAGACGCCGTGCAATGGATGCGCACACCCACAGAGGAGCTTAGAACATAAAGAGCGACCGGTGAAGTCTTTTTCAAACAACTTCTGAGCCCTTAAAGGACGCAGATGTCGGACGCGCCGTCGTCCGCTCTCTCAGTCTTAATAAAAATCGTTATCGTGATCGCTCGCTGTGGCTCGTGACGTTTCGTCAAGTAATCGTCGTATCGCCAAAAGAAAAAGACGTATCCCGTGCCTCGTAAATATAAACTGCATACAGCTCAAGTAATAAAATACGATGACGCACAGGAGATCTGTTCGAACTGCATATCAAGGAGAAGACGGAAAAGCAGGTTCCCAGCCCTCACCCCAAGCAGAAAATGGCATGGCTGGGGGAGCGAGGTGAGATGGCTGGTAAGACCCCCGCACGCGAACCGAAACGAGGGACTTCATGCAGGATGACGTATTCGAGTCGCCAAAACCTGACAGCACAACGGTTCTTACGATCGCGACGGAAAAAAGGTGCCTTAATGGGGATAATTCCCCGTTCAGAGTAGCGCGATCCAAGGCTGAGGGGCTACAATGATAGATAACCTACTCGTTGAGAAGTACGGTCGATATAGTCCGTCAGAGAAAGCACGTCAAAAATCCCCGATGAGACCGCTTCGACAAAGTCTCTGGATATCTGATACCTTCCGATTAAACTATAGGAATATGAATAAGTTACAGGCGCCGCCTCGTAGGTATCCGATCGTCCCTAATGCGCCTTTCGTAGCATTCATGATCCCCATCAGCGTCAATCGGCTCAGCAAAGACAAACAAAAACCACAACCTCGCGGGTTCTGCAGATAAATTTTTAACGTAAAAATCCCAGATTTCACAGCAACAGCGACAGCAAGAGCAAAAGCAAGTGCAATAACAATGCATCATTTGCAAGCGATAAGTATTTCATTGGAAAAATAAAGATCTCATGTTCCCACCCTTTTTGTGGCCCTTCCTTTTCGAGCGAATTTTTCTCATTTCAGTTTCATATCTCAATGGCTGTCCTTTCAGTTTCAAAAGCTTTGCCTCCGCACACAGATCCCGCTAAATGTAGCAACCTTAAGAGAGGTCAAGTCAGCGAAGGAAACCCCAGAAAAAGGAACACAAAAACACAAGCTTTGAATTTTCCCTTCTGAGGACGGCATTCCGCTTTGATGAATTTCGTAATATCTTTTGAAAATGTGATGGTGGTGTTGATGCAAAGTGAGGGATAAGAAGATGAAATTGACAACATCACTGCACAGGGTCGGCAGGGAGGTTGGTAGAAGGTTCTGCAGGATGTTCCGTCGGAGGGACAGTCTGAGAGACAGTAGGAGAGTCCGTAGGAGGGACAATAGAAGTGACAGTAGGATAGACAGTATGAGGAGCAGTATGAAGGAAAATGAGGTTGTGCAAGTCCGTGTAGAAGCCGTCCCAAAATTCGCCCGCGTATTCCGCAATTTGCTCCGCTTGAACTTTTTCTACTTCTTTTGCTTTTCGTTTTTCTTCCTCCTTCTTGGCTTTTGCTTTCCGCTCCTCCTCTTCTACAACCTTCTTGCACACTCCCGGTTCCAGTTTACGGTAACAGTTCGGACAATTCTTCTTGACTTTGCAGTAAGAGCAGTCACAGGCTGGCGATTTTAAAAGACAGTCCTAAGGCGTAGAAACGTCAATACTAAAATGTCCAGCAGACAAAAGAAGGGCAAATGAACGAACCTTGCACTGCTGGACACCGCAAGTCGAACAAACTCTTATTATAGCGGTACACCTATTTCTACCGTCTCCCATTGGCCGATAGCTAGCATGGCAAAAGTATGCTCCGCAGCCCTTCCACTCTTCAACTGGTTCATGCTGAGTTCGGGTGGTCCCTTCCTTATCCCCTATCGCATACCAATCACTGGATATCACAAGATCATCGTCGCAGACTTTATTTCCTGACGAGCTCTTGGATCGGCAAGCGGCTTTCTCGTTTTCGGTTCGAGCTTTTGTCTCGGGATGCGTAGGTTCGAAAGAATAATTACTTATGATGGTGGAGAACGAACACTTCTCTGCTTCACTACCCGACTCCCGAGGATATCCCATAGTCCATAGCCAGTCATACGGATCTTCTTTTAGATCGTCATCGGAGCACTTGGGGAGCTCAGTCGCAGCCGCCTCTTGTAGTAGACGTAGAGAATCTTCCGTGGTCCAGAACAAATCCCGAAGACTCTGAAGTACATCTTCTGGAACTTCCTCCTCGACGGTACCCTCCGAATCCGTAGTATCCGTAACACTATTTCCGTCCATCTCTAGTGCAGGCGTAGGTGGACTCCGTAGCATGTCTCTCTCAATAAGCAAATCTCTATATCCGCAAACTCTCATCTTCAATCCACGAAGATCATGCTCTTTACATAGAGGTACTTTGCAGGCTTGGCAAGGCACTCTCCATTTCTTTGAAGTATAGCAGTCGTTACACAAACTCCGGGGACTTGTCGACGCTGACAGGTCCAGATTATCCTGCAAAAGGTAGTTGGTCACTCTTGGATATTTCCGTCTCCCGGCAAGCCTCTCAGCTAGCTTAACATCCGGATCATAATCCTCAAATTCCTTTGTATCGACAAAGTCGGAATCTTCCCATCCTCTCCCTCTTGGCAACGGTGCTGTTCGTATCTTGTCGGCTCCTTGTCCCCCCATTCCGGGTCCAGCAAATGCGATACCGCCCCCACCAGAAAACATTGGCTCAAGACAACACCACCTTAGTTTAAGCTTCGGTGGGGCTCGGTTGCTAGGTTGAGGATTTTGATTCACATCTTCAACCTCCGAATCCGACTCTGAATCTCCACTAGGTTCACGCATCAGATTTGGCGATCTAATAGCCCCAGGTGCCCACCAGAAACGGTCACGGGTACGTGATGGCTTCGGCGCAGCAGGAGTGGAAGCAGAGGGTGTGGCTGATAGAGCAATCCCGAATGGAGATGACGCCGCGGTGGTAGTCGTCGAAGCGGCCGGAGCTTGAAAACCCGACTTCGCTCGTTTCGGTAGATGGCGATCAAAAGAGCAGCTCGCACAGAAACTCCTCCGACATCCCATGCAATGCATCCGAACACTACACTGTTCACATCTTTCCGGAATCTTATCCCCACAGCCATCACAAAATATGTCGTCGATAAAGATATTATGACTTCTCCGTAGATGCGTCGGATGTTGCTTCCCTTCCCCGAGACAAAGACCATGTCCGTGACCCAACGCCTCGCCATCGTCACCATATTCAGCCTCTTCCCACATCCTACCATCCGACCTATCTGATCTAGCAGCTCCAGAACCATCCCCACCTTCCACACTCGGTCCGATTCGATTACCCGACCGCCATAACCGATCAAACACGACCCAAACCTCTCCAGTCCCCGTACCTCCACGTCCAGCGTGATAATCTCTCCGTCTTAGACACCGCGCACCTGGTGTAGGACACCAGGCGGTATCCGTCCATATCCCAAGCTTATGGCATAGGTTTACGAGTTCGTGTGTAGGTTCAGAGTCGGAATCTCTCCGCAAAAGAGAGACAGGAAGGTAAGGTCTTCGTCGATGATGCCGACATCGGTAGGCGTATAAACTCTTCAACGCTAGGGTACCGACGGGATTATTTGGAGCTCGTCTGATGCCCTTGACGGGAGCGGAGACTTTGAGATGTAGTTGTAGGTAAGGCACTAGATGATATTTGAGTGAGACATTCTTGCATCCCCGAACGGACAGATGTTCTAAAGTTTCTTTCCGAAAAGGTAAAATGGTTGAGGTCAAAGAAAGTCCCGATACAAGGGTATTATCGAGGTCAAGAGACTTCAACCGAGTCCCAAACGGCAAAACCAACGTCATCAACAGTTGGTCAAGAGCGTATGCTTTCGACTGCCGATCCGCCGCATTTGGACTTTCATTCCCAGTAGAGACACCAGCCGTCGCCGCTGAGAGCGAAGATTGTGCAAGTCGAAAAGATAGGTGATTCCAAGCTGTAGGATACGACTGTAGAAATGTCTGAAGATAAGATGATGTATGATATAGATTGAAGAGTGCTCGAGTCGGCAAATGTGAAAGCAAGGACTCGAAGATTGGAGGATGCGTCGAAATGAGTTTCTCAAAGGCGGAGAGTTCACGATCGTTCGGTGCATCGACGGTGACGGATTCCGTTAGAGGCTCCATCGTCATCATCTTTTTCTCGCTGAGCTGAAGAGATAATGCCGCCGGAGTATAAAAGACATCTTCCGACAGCTCCATGTCGTCCATGTCCGTTTTGTAGGCCAAGTTCCACGGCTCGTCCGGCTCCTGCAGCTGTAGATATTGACTAAGCTCATAGCCCACTAAGGCGTCTTGATGGACGAGGGAAGGAGGACTCATTACGTTATCTAAACCCTGCAATCAGCTTTCCTGCACTCATCTAGCTTAGTGAGTCAGTTTCTCTTTGTTCGATCGGAGCTGCAGCCGCTGAAGGGACGAGTGTTCGTTGCGGTGTTGAACAAGAAATTTTTTGGTAAAATGAGGCGGGGTGTGTGGTGGAATGAGGTGCCGGAAGATCGTTAAAACAGATCAGTTGAAATGAGTGAGTCGCTCGTGTGTCTCTTTTCTACGCCTTACTGCCTACCATATGACACCAAGCAGTTTGTGTGCTAGTGTTCGCCTAACAGTTTGTGAGCAACCACATTTGGACAGCCGCTCTACATATGGGCTGCACAGTTATCGCGGCCTGGAGCCACGACTCCAACCCCCAGCCTCGATGCCGGGTAAGCAGATGTGGCAAGCAGGGGTGTGTATTGGAGTCAGCACAGCGCCCGAACAGCGAGCGACAAGGTCAAATCGCCAAAACTAGTGGAAATTCCCAAAGAGCGTGGGAGCGGGGAAAACGAAGTTATTTTTGCCTAGCAGGACTCCTCCACCACAGCAGCAAGAGGTGATTCTTGCAGCGCTGGGCATTTCGTCGCCACCCTATCAATCTTTTGTTTTTTGCATAGCACTGCATAACTAGCTTCTTCTTTCGGGAGTCATTCAAACGTTTCCCAACGCTCGTTTGAATCGTTATACTCGGACTGATCGGATGAATCAAATACGTGCTGCCTGATACCAAGTATATAGCTAAACCGATTTCGGCCGCATGGTGATCAATTTGATGGACGAGCACGGAGTTTCTGTTGGGGCTCTTAGATACTCAAAGCCACACACTCCTGCGACCCGTTACTCAGTTTCTGTTGTACAAAAACTGTTTCATACGCAGTGCTCTGTGCTATGGGCGGCACAGACGGATTACCTCAAGTATATGAAGGGAGGCCATCGGTCGTACCCGTCTTTGCCGGATCTGATTAGCCGACGCCCGAAAATTCATACTCTTTTTTGGTGGTCGTCTCAGCTCAGAGGTAAAAATTGCGGGCCTCGACACATGCGGCGACCACAGCTTGTATGTTATACCTCGCACACTATAAGCAGATACGGCTCGGCTTCATATGCCTGGCTGTGACTACTCAAATTTATTCGTAAATTCTCATTCGTCACATACGCCGGATAATTTTCAGGCTTGGCGCCGACATCATGATAGAGCCTCGGCTTGCCTTATTCGCGAGGCCACTGTTGGTCGGATATCTCTTATCCCAAATTCGAACGAACCTACGAGAAGACCCTCTTTCAGTACCTTAAACTCTACTCCACTCTTTCGTTCTTAACCCTCTGCTGTCCTTTCTACATCTTCCCCGTCTTTCTCCACATCTCCACACTAGCATCATCCGACTTTGTGTTGCGTTGGAATCTGTATATCGGAAAGGGCTCAACGCAGGAACCTTGGCAACATCAACGATAGCGAACAGAACTGTAACCGTGCGACGAAGCTCAACATGCAAGGTGAATCCAATCTTCTGAGGTGTGGATGGGAAGATAGGAAGGCTGCAATCATATAATCACGGCATACTAACATGCGAGACGCCCTCCATGTAGTCCCATTATCAATCGCTGTGCCGGCGGCAACAGCTGGCTTAGCCTACCTCAATGCCAAAACTTCCTTCAGCTACGACTACAACCTCCTCTCCTCCTTCGTAAAGTCGACGGTGCGGATGAGAATCCGCGAACGCCGCGACCGACTAAATGTCTTCTACACGCTCGAAGAGTACGCGTTGGCCAGCGGTGCGGACCAGACACTCATGGTGTACGAAGGGAAAGAATGGTCCTACAAGCAGACATACGAGCAAGTACTCAAATATGGAACATGGCTGAAGCAGAAATACAACGTCAAGCCAAATGAGATTATTGCAATGGACTTTATGAACTCCCACATCTTCGTCTTCTTCTGGCTCGGGCTGTGGAGCATCGGTGCTCAACCCGCATTCATCAACTACAACCTCACGGGAAAGCCATTGATCCACTGCGTCAAGACCTCAGCAGCGCGGATTCTGCTCATAGATCCCGAACTCGCCACTCTAACACCGGAAGTCGTCACCGAGATCTCGTCTCCCGACTTCCGAGAAGAGGGTAAGGGTGCGGTCGAGATTGTGACATTCACACCAGATATCGAAGCGGAGGTAAACAGCGTCAAGAGCGTTCGAGCACCAGACTCTGACCGAGGCGGCCGTACGCCACCTGACATGGCAATGCTCATCTTCACTAGTGGCACCACGGGACTCCCCAAGCCCGCAATCTGCAGCTGGCAGAAATGCATCGTTGGCTCCATGTTCGCCTTCAGCTGGATGGGTCTCAAAACCACCGACAGGATGTACACTGTGCGTTTCCCATCTCCCAAACTATCTCTCAAGCCTCCTACTAACACATCCCACAGTGCATGCCACTCTACCACTCCTCCGCCTCAATTCTCGTCTTCCTAACCATGCTCCAAGGCCATGCCAGCATCTCCATCGGCCGCCGCTTCAGCGCACGCACCTTTTTCCGCGACGCCTCACTCACCTCCTCCACAATAATCCATTACGTCGGCGAAACCTGCCGATACCTCCTCTCCTCTCCTCTCTCCCCATACGATCGCGATCACAAAATCCGCATGGCGTTCGGAAACGGTCTCCGCCCCGACGTCTGGGAAGCGTTTAAATCCCGCTTCGGGATCGAAAGTGTGGCGGAGTTCTACGCCGCTACGGAAGGTACGAGCGGGTCGTGGAATTTATCACGCAACTCTTTCGCCATGGGAGCGATCGGACGGAGCGGCACGCTCGCAGGCCTCCTCCTAGGCAGCCAACTCACCATCGTCCGCGTAGACTGGTCGACAGAATCTCCATACCGATCCCCAAAAACAGGACTCTGCGAAGCCGTACCCGTCGGCGCACCGGGAGAACTACTCTACAAACTCGACCCCGCGGACATCAACAAGAAATTCCAAGGCTACTTCAACAACCCGACCGCCTCAGCCAGTAAAGTAATCCGCGACGTGCACAAAAATGGTGACGCCTACTTCCGCACGGGAGACGTCGTCCGTTGCGACAGCGAGGGGAGATGGTACTTCACCGACCGCATCGGCGATACCTTCCGCTGGAAGAGCGAGAACGTGTCTACCTCCGAAGTCTCCGAGGCTCTGGGTCTGCACCCGCATATCCTCGAGGCGAATGTCTATGGCGTTCCGCTGCCGCATCATGATGGACGAGCGGGTTGCGCAGCTGTTGTGTTGAAAGGGGAGCCGAGTCCAGGAGTTATGGAGGGGATCGCTGCGCACGCGCAGGAGTATTTACCAAAGTATGCGGTTCCGCTTTTTTTGAGGGTTGTAGGGAGGGAAGGCGGGATGGAAGTTACAGGGACGATGAAGCAGCAAAAGTCAGTATTGAGAGAAGAAGGTGTGGTTCCGGAGAAGGTGGAGAGGGCGGGGGATAAGGCATTTTGGTTACAGGGTGGGAAGTATGTACCGTTTGGGGAGCGGGAGTGGAGTTCTGTGGGTAGAAGAGAGGTTAAGTTGTAATTATTAGGCTATGCTGGATGGTGAAGTTGGGTTGTAGGATTGGAGATGGACGCGTGGCTTGGATTCTTGTATTGAGTCCATCGCGTTCATTAGAAAGGAGGCTCGTGTTCTTGGCTTGAACTTGTAAAATTTTTTAGACAAACTAGCTATTTTTTTAGAGTTGATTCCCCTTCCTTCGAAGTTAAGGTTTTAAGCAGCCCTCACTTCCGAATGAACAGTCACAGAATACAATCCCTTCCATCCTTACCTCTCCCAATCAGATAGAGAAGAGAGAGAGGCAGAAAGTTACATTACCCCATTGAATTCCATCGCTCCATCCATAATTCCCGTCCATCTCCGTCAAGGTCCATCGCAAGAAGAGTCTGCCTCCGTCTCGAAAAATTTTACTCAGAAATCCCCCGTTCTTGTGAAGAGAAGGTAATTTCCGTCCGATTGAAAATTCCGTGATATCAAGACAAAGCCCGAGTAAGAGAAAGATCGGTCTCTCGGGTCCCAGTAAGCCACCAGAGCAAGGAGCTGGCTGGCCAGCTAGAGCTAGAGCCAGAGCCAGAGCAAAGACGGACAGAAAACTAAGATTAAGGGAAAAGATTTTCCCAGAAAAAGTTGCTCCCGTTTGCCAGCTTTGCCTAGGTTTTTATCCTCTCCTTTTTGACAGAGGCAGAGCCAGATCTGGAAATTGTAGAGAAAACGAGACTGATAACAACTCCGAAATCATAGGTTAGCCTTCTTTCTCCCCTTCCCTTCCTTGTCAAATCATCTTGAAGCCTGGAAATGTAATAAAAGGACGGTGAAGAGAGATATTAAGGTCTATCAATCTCGTAGAGCAAAGCCGTGTGCCCAGTTTGTAATAGTAACGCAGAAAAAACGTCAGGTTTGTAAAAGACGAAATCATGGCGATTTAGAGACGCACAGAAGAACCAAGATCCATTCCTTTCGGGCATCCTGCCAAAGAAAAACCTACATACGAGAGCTATCGAGCAGTGTAGGATAGGTAGTTGAGGTGGTGTGATTTTCATTACCGAGGGCGTATATGGCAAGCCTCCATATTTTCACGCAAGATAGACAGTATCAAATTCGAAGGGAAGTCCAACGAAAAGAACGCTAAAGCTGCAGCAAGCACTACGTCGAAAGCCTCATAAGATAGAAATAGAAAACGGGAGAGATAAAAGGAAAGGTTCCGAGCCACATCCCCCATGCAGTTCTTGTTCCAAAGCCAGGAAAGTTCCGGCGAGCAGACCATGCAAAGCGGGCAGGCGCAGGTAGGCAGGCGAAGGCAGGCAGGCAGGAACCTCAGGATAAAAAGGCGAATTGGGTGGGTTATATTTACCGCTGGTACGGGCCACCGTCGTCATCAAAATCCCTCCGACTCATGAGTGGCCGATTGGGTGGCATTGGCCAGTCCCGAGTCTTTTCCCGCTGGCTGCCTCGAGGCAGAGTATCATTCGCTCCACCATAAACTCCACCACTATTGACCCAATCTTGAGCTCGTTGACCAACTACTACTTCCGTACGTGCATCATCGTCGATTTCCTCCGAAGTCCGAGTGCTAATCGTATCTCCTAAAACTCCTGGAGGCGACGGTTTCTGAATTATCAGATGCCGCTGGTTGGGCATCCCAGCCCGCTGTTTTCCTGCATTCCCACCTCCATTAGCTCCATTCCGGTCAGAAGACCACCGTCTCGCAACAGTCCAACAGTAGCTGTGTTCGTGAGTAGCTTCTTCGACTGGAGGATCGGAGTGAACGCGCCACGGTGGGGTACCACGAAGTTTGGGGTTGAGAAAGTAAGAGACGTTTTGCGTCCATCGCAAACCTGGAGTGTCGACGGATACAGTGGCCAGGACCTGCAAAATGCCATACAAAAGAATCCAGCGGCCTCTTCGGGCGTCATAAGGGTTAATCTCGCCTGGACGGTCAGTCTTTTCGAACCTAGTAAAGTTCTCGACGAGATCATTCGACACGAATTCCGAGCCAAGAACGTAGATGTTGGTAGCTTCCGAGTAGGCCAAAGCGGCAACACGTTCTCTAACTCGTTCCTCGGAGGTCTTGGCCTTTTTGCTATTACCAAAGAGTGATTGTTTTGCTTGGTAGGATACTGGTTGAGATTCCGGCACTAGCGGGAAAGGCGAAGGAATGTGCGGATAGCGGTTGCGATTGTCAAAACCAACAAAGATATCGGTGATAGGCAGATCGTCAGTATCGGCGCGGAACGTTGGATCCCCCCCCTTGCTAACAATATTCCACTTTCGACCACTCCGTACTTCCCCTTCATCCCAAACCAGATCGCGATTAACAAGATAGTCATAGAGAGCACCAAAGTCTCGCTGTAGCCGCATTACCACATCACGGGTGAGCCAACTGTCTCCTTGTGTAGCCCCTTGGGGCGGCCATCCCCAGTAGATATTCTCGTAAAATTTAGCCAGAAACTTCCGGAATCTATCAAAAGCTGCTCTCGCCGGGGGTGGCTGTGCACTCGACACAGGCCACACATCCGTCAAATCAAACGTCGCCAGTCTCTCCTCCGCTTGTTGAACACGTACTTGCAGCTCAAGATTCGCTCGTTCCAGGAGAGCTCGAGTTATCGGGGTAATCATCCGACAGTCTGGAAGCACGCTGATTCGGTTATACATTCCCGCGCAATTGACAAAAGCTTCACGCCATCCCTCCTGCCAACGGACACTCTCTCCTTCACTCCAGACAAGCAATCCAATCGCGGACATGGGATCGTTGCGCACATCATCAAAGCCTTTGGCAATGATATAGTCGATCATAAGTCCTGCGTTATCGGAATCCGGAGGCATATACATCTCCAATCGGTCGTGCAGATCGGACAAGGCCTGGTAGAAAGATATACCAACAAGAGACTTGCTGAGGAGCAGGGCAAAGAAATTTCGTGTGGTAAGGTGATGTCGCAGCGTGTCCGTCTTGGATTGATTTAGAGGAGCAGGAAAGTATATCTCGTGGAGAATAGGATATTCTCTATCCAGCCCGGTAGATTCGGACACAGGAGGAGTCGGTTGTATGCCGCCCTTGGAAAAGTTTTTATTCAGTCCTGGAGAGGTTAGAGGAGGAGTAATCTTGGGATGCCTCAACGGTAAAATGGCAGAACCCGGAAATGATCTTGACTGTGCGTCGGGTCCTATAGAATCCGCAGAATTCATACTCGTAGAAGGCGCACTCATCGGAGATGGAGGTAGGTTGTAATCGTTATAGGTATAACCTTCACGAAGGATCGTAGTGAGGAAAGCCGATTCCGTTTCTTCCAATATCGCAGACGAAACCCGAAACGAAGCAGGAGGTCGAGCAGTTTGATGAGTCTCATGGCCGAAAAAAACCAGAGTATCCCCTGTAGGATCCCACAGTTCTGGGTCCTGCGTAGATTGAAACAAGTTAGCTTCTGCGGGAGAGGACAAGGTGAAGCTAAAACGTCTAGCAACCGGATGCACCTTTCGTAGCTTGTTCCATGGCTGTGCTTGTTTTCCACCACCCAGCCACCGCTTGATTGGAGTCTCATCTCCTTGCCTTGATCGACCACCGAGCTCACGATTGCCGTCATATCCCAATCCCATTTGTAGACCGTCGCTAGTCCTCACCATTCTGGTCCGAGGAGCAGCTTGAGGGCCGACCGGAGCTGCGGGTAGTTCGTACGTAAAGGTATCCTGTTTATCGTTAGGCCTTCCTGCTCGCGATATAGTTTCCGGTCGTGTGCTCTGGCTGCTGCTAACACTCTCGCTCTTCGAACCAGTGAATTTTGATGCCAACTTATTCCGAAACTTATCGCTCTTGTTGTCCATAAACGCTCGTAGCGCACTCTTCTCGATACCCGACACCCCCGCATTAACGGCCTTTATCGACGGAAGTGTGTGTCGACCATCGTTGGAGGAAGATGATGAGAATGAGGCGGCAGATCTCGCTGCATTGTATGTAATCGTATTGTGTCGTGACGAATCGGACGTCGATCGAGCCAAGACACTCGCATCGTCATTGTTTGCTATGCGTATTTGCCGAGCGGCCACTTGTTGGAACTGATGCTGTAACTGAGCGTCCTTTTCCTTTGTCTCGCCCTTCTTCTTGCGCACGTAGGCGCTACGTCCAGACATGTTGCAACAGACGTTCTGATAAAGTGTCGCGTGCCTGAGATCACCGTTCTGTGCAAGACTAGCGAGACGGCGTTGATGAAAACGAGCGTGGTGAGGTG
This sequence comes from Nothomitra cinnamomea, assembly GCA_022345685.2. NCBI lineage: Eukaryota > Fungi > Ascomycota > Geoglossomycetes > Nothomitra > Nothomitra cinnamomea. The sequence goes on along the minus strand of JAJDMX020000049.1, from coordinate 76,962 downwards.
GGGATAAGGTTGAGGTTGATGTCTAGGGTGGTGATATAGAGGAAGTTATGAAGCAGTGCTGGCAGACGGGAGGTCATATGGAGTGAATGTCTGAATTCTTTTTGAGAAAACGCGTGGCGCAAAAATAGATTGAATGCCGTGCAGGTAGACAATTGCTCCAGGTGAAAAGTCTGAGTGGTTCGCAAGGCACGAGGCTGATGACAGCAGGACCACCGGCAACGGCAGTAAGTAGTTAAGTAATGGTCAGTGGTCGTCGACCCAAGGCTCTGGTAAAGAGCATGGGTTCTCGTGAATTCGCGGGAGCAAGTAGAGCTGGGAACTAGGGATAAAGTAGAAGTGTCGAAGACGCAGTCCGATTTAGATGGAGGGAAGGATGCGGGCACAACGGCTCGACTTGACCGAGACCAAAGCAGAAACACGGGACGAGGATGCGCCTCGTATGTGTGTGGGTGGGAAGACCTGAGAAAAGACGGGGACGGAGACGGCTCGGCTGTTGTCAGTGCCCTCTTCTCATGCCTTTTCTCGTCTGTCTATTTAGACAGGACATCTAGAACACCCCAGGACCCGGTGAGTTTGCTTTGCATCGCACCACTGCGGTATGCCACTTTGTCCTAGTTTTGCGCCAGCTCGATACTAACTAACTCCCGAGCGTACTTGAGCGAAGCAACTACTCCATATTCTCCCTACCACCACAAAGACCATGCGCATCAATCAAGTTACTCCATCCATCATAGAAAAGATATCTCTATCTTCATCCGCCACACGTTGGCCTGTGCCATAACACAATGCAGACCTTTTGACGCTTTTTCCCCGCCTTCTTGCCCCCCCCTAATACCCAAAGAGTCCGCGATCCTATCTTCCCCACGCCTTGTCTCTCCGTTATCGCAAAGCCCACTCCAACACACATACACACACACACCAACAATGCAATATTGATTGTGATGCGTCTTCACCATGTGCTCATGCTCGTTCTCTCACTATTCACACCACACTAACACACACGCAACCAACCTCCTAATTTCTTGGCGCTTGGCCGATAAAGGATTTCCCGATCAGCCAATCATTTTCCTTTTTGCGGGAGAGCTGCGATGGGCACTACACCCCCATGTGCCAAGAAACCCAATAGCAGGGCAATGCTAAGTAATACGCCGTGGTCTGTTGGGTTTAGTGATCTCGGTTACGCTAAAAGGCGGAGAAGGGTTTAAAAATTTACGTGGAGACGAGGATCCGAGTTAGAGATAAAGTGTGGCGAGTTGGACGGCCCGGAAAACACCGTAGGAAAAAACATTTAAAGGGGGGAAGCTGAAGAAAAGAAAGAAATGTTTCCTGTCGGCAGTTAGATAGGCGTTTTGCTGCATGTTTGGTAAAAAGGAATTCTGGGAAAAATTATTAAAAACGCGCACTGACCCCAAGATTTTGTCGGTGAGATCTTATCTACCGATCGTCGGCTCGCTTTGGAATTAATTTCTTCCGAAGACCTCGACGAGAAAACTCCTCCCGTTGGTTCCCTTCCCGCGAGAGACAAGCATGGGCCAGGGTTCACGAAATCTTGGAAAAGTATGGTGTAAATGCACAAGGGGCTTCCCTAGTCCAATTGTCGGCATTCTAGATCTACTCTCGCACTTTAACCCCGTTGTGAACTAACTCCGCAAAGCCCGTGACTCCCTTGGGATAACATGGCTCTGAGATCTTAGAGAAAAGTCAATCGCAGAAGGGCCAGTGTGACCTCCAGACGCCGGCTAGATTTCTGCGAGAAATCGTTTCGAATGCAGCATCCTAGACCTGCGAAGAATAAAATTCTGAAGGTGTGAGCCTCGGATAGAATGTCATGCCTGAAAGCGTGGATATCTGGTCGAAACTTCGTGCGATGTCCAAGACAGCTCTAGTTACACGGCTCAGACTTAACGTTACTCAGAACGGGATCTCCCATAGTGAAAACACCCCAAATTGTTCCGGAACGACTCCCGAGAGATATATCGGGTAAATTAAAATAGATATTACTACCTCAGGTAGTATTGCGGTGCCGCCGGAGAGACGGAAGGCTCAACAATTCCTCTTTTAGGTCTACAGGCGTACCAAAATGGATGGTGTCGTCTTAACGCGGAATCTGTTTTACAACCCAACAGGGGCAGATGCATAATCGTACCACTCAGGACCGCTTGTCTTCGAGGTTCCACCACGTGGTCACAAATCGGTTTATCCGGATCACATATCCTATCAAATTCTAGCTAGAGGGGTTTCGAGGATCCCGAGTACTTGCCGAAAGATCGAGGTATCGAGGATCCCAACCTTAACGATAGGTCAGCAGAGCTCGCATGACGTTAAATATGCACTTGGCTTGAAATGTCCGCGAGTGCTTTGAGTGCACGGCTCGACAAACCTAAAATAAGGTTTCCCATAATCAATCACGATAAGGCTTGTTACCTCAGTCGAAAGGGGGTTCGGGAGTGTCTCTGAATGTCTTGAGAAAAGTTTCTAGATGTTCTGACAGTCTGTGGTTAAGTATCTTTCTTCGGTGAAACAAAAATTAATATAGGAATATTGGTATAAACTCACCTCAAGAAGTATATCAGATGTTTTTCTTTAGTCCCGCCAGTTCGAAAACGGTGTCTTTTAAATTTCACGAGTATGGTTCTCCTTCCGGTTCATTCGTTGAAAGATATGCGCCTTTTAGGATACACGCATACGCGTATTCCTCCCCGCTCTGGTGAGACTGCTTCGGGAAGAGAGTGTAAGCAATGCATGGCCTCAGCGGGAAGTCGAGAAGAATCTAGCAGTGTATTTTCCGAGTTTCAGAACATGTGGCATTCATGTCTTGGTCTTGTACACATAAAACCCGAGATCCCCAGATAATCAATTGTCGTGAACGACTCAGTAATCCTGGAATCCTGAACGGGAAATTCCCGAAAGAGGCAGATGTCGCACGCCATGAGACGCGGCAATTTGAAGATTGGACTAGATTCAGTCCCTCGTGGGTTGATCGAACCCATGGCGTTTTTGACACGCGGTGTCTTGGACGCCTTGCAGAACAGGACAGGGGAAGATCTCGGCGGCAAATTCCTTTCCGATGTCCACGGGGAAACTCGCTGCATGCTCCAGAGTCCGTATCAAGAAGGAGAGGACGTCAGACGTTCCAAGACTTTAGTTTGGGGCGTTTGAATTAATCCTAGTGAAATCCTTAGCGGGTACAGAAATCTCATTCGTTGAGAGTGTACTTCGTAGCGCACTCTTGTCTTCTAAAGGTCCACAGCTTCTCCCGGAGCCTGAGACATACGCCTACTTTTGGACACGGCCCAGCAGCCTAAAAAAGAGCCTTTGCCAATCTGTATAAGGCTTTTATCAATCAATTGACGAAGAGGTTCTCTAGTTGTGCGGAGAAGACTTTTCTTAATAGTTCTAGAAGGGATAACGACGTACCGACTGCCAGAACATCCGTCCAAGCGAAGGGAGGTGTTTGTCTAATCCTTCTCGAGAACTTGAAACCTTTAGTGCCTTAGTCCGAGACATTACTTTGGTTTTACGGCTCAGAGTCCCGAAAAATGGCTATTCCGAAATTGCCACGTCGTCGAGATGTCGTATGTACTTGGGGGGTAAAAGAAAGTCTCTACCCAGCAACCATACACTCGCTTGCGCGTTGCTAGGCAGAGACTTACCCCCACACCCTAAGTACAAGTCTGACTGAGAAGTTCTGTGAGAAAGAAGGTAAATCCCAGAGCACTGAGACAAGAGAAAACGCAAGGGAAATTTCTTTCGTGTCCCTGGAGCATTCCGACAAATTTACAAAATTTTCAACTTTTCTATTGGTTCGTTTAACGCCCCCGACCGTTAGATTTTGTCCGAAAAAAAATTCTACCGGCAGAAAATCGAAGAAAAACCTCACAGAAAATAAAAGCGGACCAAGCCACAGATAACAAGACTACATCATAAGGCAATTATCGATATCAGGTCCTCATATTCCTATCAACGCGGTCTGTGTGTTAGCATGGGCTGACAAAGTTATCCATTATCTTCCCCTGATTTCGATGTTCGCGAAAAAACAAAATCACCATTTTCTTTTTCCTAACGGGAAAGCAGGCAACGGGCAACGTACCACTCAACGTCACCTGCTCCGTAAAACACCGCAAAACATCCCACCCCCACAGGAAAAGAAAAACAACACACGGATACCCCGAACAAAGAAATTATCTCAGCCCCCAGCAACCCAAAGCATAACCCGAGGCACCCAAAAAGAAAAAGCAGTCCCAGCCCTCACCCGCAGCCCTAACCCTACTCTAAAAAATCCCTAATATCCTCCTCCTTCTCCAAATCGTCGAAAAACTCATTCTCCCTCACGCGGCCATACTCCTCGACCTCGACCCTAACCTCCTCAATCCCCATAATCCTCTCAAAAATCACTTTCTCTGCTTCCCTCAGCCTCTTCCTCCGCTTTTTCCCAACCTCCTTCCCCCACTTCTTGGCAGCAGCGGGAGCACCACCCTCCTCCTCGTCCGTCCCTCCTGTACTGCCTTCATGATCCTCTCTCCCCTCCTCATCATCCAAACTCCTCTTCCTCTTCCCCTTCCCCTTTCCCACCCCCCCAAGCTTAAGCCCATCCAATTCCTCCTCATTCCTCGCCCTCTCCTTAACTAAAAACCGATGTAACACCCTCAAAATCATAACCGCATCTCCCTCCTCCCCCCCAGCCACCCCACCGCCTTCCATCCAATGTTCCCTCAGGAACTGCAGGAACGCTTTCACAGCCCCGAGTTCGCGAGAATGCTGGCCCCGCTCCACAGGCGTGAAGACGAGGACACCTAGCCAGGTTCGGAAGCGGGATACGGCGTCTTCGGAGGGGGTGGTGAAGGCGAAGTATTTGAGTTTTTGGAGGAAGGCGGAGGGGGTGCCGGAGATGGTAGTTCCCCGACAGGAGAGGGTACTCTTACCGTCGGAGTTAGGGGGGGGGGTGTAGTCGAGTGTGAATTCTGTTGATGCGGGTTTTGGAGTTGGGGGGGATGGCACGCCAGAGCGATTGTCTTCGTTGTCTGTGGGTTCCAGAGACGCTGGGGCTGGGGATGTGGCGGGGTTTTGGACAGCGGCTTTGCAGAGGGCAGCGGTGCCTTTGTCTAGCATGACTGCTTCGCCGTTGCATTTGTTGAGGTGGGTTCTTTCTCTCTATAATTTCGCAGGGTTAGTTAGCTTTAACCGTCTTCCTCAAAAACGAAGTCCCAAAATCCAAATGGCAATCAGGGTTGGTTTACTCACCACCTTCCCCATGCTATGCACCTGCGCATAGCAAACATTACAATACCTCCTCTTATAATGCGCCTGCCCCTTCTTCATAGCCGCATACTGGTCCCTCCTCTCCTTCGCATCACCGGGCTCTAAAAACACAAAATCAAGTCTCTGTCCTCCACAACTAAGTTTATGCGCATTCCTCTCCTCAAACGGAAGCTCAACCACATTCTTGAAACAAATCGGACAATTCTGCTCCAACTTCCCACTGCAAGTCTTGAATTCCGTTCTCTTCGCCCGACCCTCCTCCACGGTCAACTGAGCCCAATTGAACTCGGGGAGGTCATCGGGGATGTTGCAGTGTTCTTTGTGCTTCTCTCTGGCATCTTTGGTCATGCGGTGCACGTAGGTAAAACAAATCGGACAATGCAGGAATGTATCTCCAAACCCGGGTTTCTTCGTCGCAGATGTCGGCGTGCTCTCTTTCCTTGCTACAGCGGCGAGACGTTTCGCCATTTTGCGTGAGGGACGCGAGCCCACGAAGTTTGTGCCTCGCGGACCCAGATCGATGAATGTACCGACACGCTCATCATTCTCTTCTTCCGAGGAGGAGAAATCTGAGTCTTCGCTGCAGGAATCTGACGAGCTCTCTGGGTCGGAGGAGCGGGGTCTGGGATGTGGTGGGCACTTAACTTGAGCAATTTGACATTTTTTGGTGGTGCCGTCTCCTTCAAAAAACCCAGCTTTCCCATGTGGTACTTTGCCTGCCACTTCACTGGCTTCGTTAGCAGCGCCGATGGCTTCTCTAGCTTCGGCAACCCCTTCGGCGTCGATCCCTTTTCCTGCAGCTTCACCGGAGGGTGCCCTCATTAACGTCAAGCCTGGGATGCGCGGCGTTGTCCATGGCGTAGGCTCCCTAGTTCCCGCCCCTGCCCCACGTTTACCCGTTTCTCTTTGTTCCTCCGCATCTGTTGAGGGACTCTTTCCCCCACCACCAGCATGTGAAGGACAATTCCCCGGATCCGCTTGACAAGCCGTACGCTCCTCTACAGGCTCATCCTGAATCATATCCCTATGTTTCTGCGTAATATGTCTCATAATCTCCTGTAACCACATCTCAATCAGTCGGTACCGTTCCCCACCTCTCACAAAAGAGCACTTTTGGACTCACCTCCTCGTCCTCCCCCTTATTGAAGTTCCAATCGCAAAATATACACATCTTCTTTCCCTTAGGATCCGCTCGGTCTTCCCCCGTTCCTGCCGCTTCGTTGGCCCTAGGATTCACCCTTACACCGACCTGATGAGACATCGCATGTTCCCCACGTTCCTACTCCACTACATCAGCCTCTCCCCCAAACAAAGACAAGACAAAAAGCTCCTTACATGCTCATTCATACGCCGAAGATCAGCATGACATCCCTGTCTCGGACAAGGGACTCTCCTGGCCATTATGGCGCGGTTGTGTTCTTTATAATGCGCAACTAGCTCCTACGCCGAAAAGGAGTGTTATTGTTGGTGTTGGGTGTGGGCGGGTCGGGGATGGGGAGACGGGTACCTTCAATCCAGCACTTCTTAGTAACACGGAGTAACAGCCTTCGAACGGGCAAGGGACAAAGAGGTAGTGGGTGTCTATGTGTGTTATTTTCTCCTGTTTGGAATACAATTTTCCGGGTTACTAATTGGTAATTGAAGGAGATGGGGAGATGGAATGTGCGAGCGTACAACTGTAGTAAACCCCATCATCGGCATCGTGCATTTCGGACACCGTTCTTCTAAATTCTGGTGAATTTTGTAATGCTCCTTAATTCCCTACTCCCCATTTAGCATGCATATCGGAACTTTTTGAAAAATGAAGCTCCCACCTCCGTACCCATAAACTTAAAAATCCTCGCGCAAACCCGACAAAAAGTCTCTTTTTGAAGGACTTCATTCTCAAGCATCTCAAGCTCGATCTGAAGATCGCGATACTCTGAAGCGGTCGGAACTCTGGGGACTGTGTATGGATATCTAACACCCCCGATGCTCCCGAATTTCGGGGGACTTGTGACTCGATCTACCATTGCCCAATATTAGGCACATCATGCGAACAAAGGAATTGCGTCAAGATATAATAATTACCTGGAATAGGAACTAAGCTCCCCTCAACCCGCCTCATCTCCCTCTCGACAACTATAGGGTCAGGAGGGGGAATCGTATAGTCTTGGTCAATATCGTATTCAAGATTCCGCACACCCAGAAGAGGTTGCCGCGGATACGGCAAAGACCTTTCTTGCGCGCCGGTTGAATATTCAGTAGGAAGTCTTTGCACAGGTGGCTGCGTCTGTGCTGTTTGTCTAAACATACCCTTGTATCCTGTTGGTGGGACAGGCTTTCCTCCGGTTGATAAAGTTAGCCTTTCTCTTCTCGGGTCGATGTGATTCTCCGCCCGCACTGCAAGTGCCAACCGCTTGCTCGGTGCAGCAGGTTTCTGCGGCGCCAGCCGAGCTGTTCTTTGTCGTCTCGGCGCATTCAAAACCTCCTCCCCCACCAGTCGAGGAGGCACAACTCTCTCCCCAGAAGGATCCATCAACACAGGGTTATAAACCGCCGCCGGCCCAGCTTTCAGTTCCGAAAGGTCAACCGTCATCTCAATCACTGGCGCCAAACCATTACTTCCCTGCCCCTTCTTCAACCGCTTCCTCAACTCCTCCTGAAACTCAGGCAACAGCGCACTAGCTTCCCTATTTGGGAAAAAAAGCTTCTCTTTCGCTCCTTTTCTTATGAGTCTATGCTTGAACGTGCAGTACTGGCGCGTCTTCTTACTCTTGGCTTCGGGGAAGAGGAACCGGAACGGTTCTTTCATGAAGTTCTTGCTTCTAGCGTGGTATGTTTCAAGGGCGTTTCCATCTTCATTCGTGATAATTTCAGGGTTAGGCCACCACATGAATTTGTCCTTCTTAGCGTCTCCCACGAACTGGCGGTGAGCTCTGTGCACCCAGACGAAAGGAACATTGCTTTTCTCATTAGCAGGCTGATCGATGTCCTCTCTATGCAAGAATACCCTGAAATGAAGCCCCGGCTCCATCAGTGTCGGCCTAATATTAGAGTTGTATGAATCTTTCCAAGCTTCCTTGGTATTAAATTCGTAAACGTTGTCATGCTGGCGGATCCATTTATTGTTATTCTTGACTTCCACGAACCAACGACGGAGTTTGAATTTTCTGTTTTCTCTCCTAGCTCCTGGCTCTAAAAGGCGGGCCATAAGGTTGTAGAAAGCTATGGGGTCGTCTTTGTCGAAGAGCCAGAGGGAGCCGTAATCGCCGTGGAATTCTGTTGCCACGGTCAGTGTGTAGTCATCCGAGACTTTGTCGTCTTCCTTTCCTTTGTCGCCGTCGTTGTATTCTCCGTCGTCTTCGTCATCTTCACCGTCATATTCCCCATCGCTTTCTCTATCCCCTCTTTCCTCTTCCTTTCCTTCCTCTTCACCTTCGTCTCCACCTTCATGGCCATCCTCCACAACTTTTGGATGCAACATCGCAACATTCGCATTACCCCTCGCAAAATACCCATTACACACTATCCCCATATCCTCATCCCCTTCACTACTCGAACTATCCGAATCACCTACACCCCTCTCACATCAGCCCCCCATGACCAACCCGAAGAATCCCCAGACCAAATCACAAGGGAAAAACAAACTAATTGACTCCGTCCATCCTACAGAATCGACATCCATACGATCCCCATAATCGTAATGCATTTCCCCTCGGTACTTCAGCTGGAGATGCGCAACTAGCAACAACGGTGTGTATATCCTTCCCTTCGCTCGCAGGACGGGGAGGGTAAGGCGGCTCGCAGAGGCACTCACGCATGCGAAAAAAGGGTGTGTGGGTGTGCGTGAGCCTGGTTGAAGCAGAAGATAACAGATCTATACGTCGGACCAGCTCAAAGAATTGGATTTAGCCGTTAACAAAGAGAGCGTGAAATGTGCATTGGCTTTAGATATCAAACTTTCCCAAAAGCGTACTTCCATAGACAAGGAAATCGATAAGAAATTAAACCGGATTCAGCGGACAAAGAGAATAACCAGTATCCGAAACTACCCACACAACAAAGACCCTCACAACCCACTTCCTCTCCGCAGAACTCGCGGGTCTGACGTTACGCATTCTGAGCTCCTTAGCTTCTTTGTTTCCCAGTTGCGGGAGAACGCATTTCGGCAAGTCAAGCCAAGCTGGAAACCGACAAGGAAAACAAAAGAAAAACGAGAGAAAATAAACCGACATTACCTCCTCACACCCGCTCTAGAACGAAATATCCCTCTCCAGCCCCCAGAATCGTCCTATCCGATCCGCAACCTCATCTCCAGCTACAATAGGGAACTCATGTCCCTTCCCCGGCGTTTCCTGCCACTCTACCCCATCTTCCCCCAGAACCTTCCCCGCATCCTCCCTCAGTTCCGCAGGGATAACAACATCATCCTTCTCTCCGGCTATAATCAACACTTTGCCGTTCTGGAGGGTTTCCACACTCCTCGCAAGCCGTTCCCAATCCTCCTCCTGCCCACTAATAGGTGCGAACCTTATACTCGAAATAAACGCCGGTAGGTAACCCCTGTGATACGAGAGCTGGAACCCTATCGCACCCGCTAGGGAGAGTGCTGGGTATTTCCTCGACATGGGCACCGTTGCCGGTGTGGCTTGAGTAGGGGCTTCAGCTGCAGCAGCGCTCTCGGGTGTCGCTTTACCCCCCTCCTCCTTCTCCTCCGACGGTGCAGGTTTCGTGGCAGGCGGAGGGATTTGGAAAGAGCGCATCCTCCTCTCAACAAAATAACTAACCACCCGGTCTGGTATCAGATCAGCAGCATGCATCACCTTCGTCAACAAGGACATATGTTTCTCCCGGATCAGACCGCTCGGCGCAAGGAGGACCAGCGACTCCACCATCTGCGGGAAGTACGCTGTAAAGGCGGCGCAAATCCCGCCGCCGAGGGAGTACCCTACCAGGCTGAACTTCACCCCGGAACCGGTCCACGGGAGCAGGGAGGACGTGATGGCGAGGAGGATCTCAGTTGTGTAGAGCCTCGTATCATGCGGGAGGTCCGCAGGAGAGTCCGAATAGCCCCTTCCAAAAAGATCTATCCCTCTCATCAGCACTCCGCCCTCTCTTAACCCGTCGGACCAAAAGCCAAAAACAAAAGAAAACCTACCGATTAACATAACCCGACACCCCATTCCCACCAATCCCTCCGCTACACTTCCGAGCGCGAGACAAGGTGTACTAATACCATGCACAAGTAGCACTCTCCTCCCGTCTTCAGGTCCCCATTCGTAAACTCTGATCGCGCCATACGGACTCTCGACCCAACGACCGCCCGGGAGGGCATCAGGTGGGTAGGGGAGGGCTGCGATTTCGGATGGAAAGAGGGTTGGGAGGAGGGTTGTTCGAGGGGAGGGAAGTAGTTTTGATGGTGTGGAGGGTTTGTGGGTGGTGGTGTGGTAGATGAGGAGGGCGAGAGCGGTCGCAGCTGCAGCTGCGGCGGTGGTGGAGGTGGGGAGGCGGGTGTTAGGTGGGAGGAGGGAGGAGAGGGAAGGGAATTGAGGCATTGCGTGGTTATATTATGTAACTATATCGTGGGTGCGACTTGGAGAATATATGAGGACTGTAGAAATAGTATCGACATTCGTGGTCGTCCGTAGACATATTTCCTGTGGTGGATTTGGGTTTCGCGCGTGTGCCTCGGCAGTCCGCCCGGCCGCTTCGAAATCACCGACCGCCAATGTTTTTCTGCCCTCGCGGATATCTTCAGCATCCGAATAGGGCAGTATACTAACACGAGTATTTCCAAAATACCGTCCATCTAACAATATGCCTAAACACCTTACCACGCCCAACGTTTTTTTCCCAGGCTAGACGCAATCCGCAGCAAAAAATAAATAAATAAGTTAAAAAGTAGCCGTTTGAGTCGATTCCAGTCCGAGCCGTTTAAGGGAGGGTGGAGAGGGAGAGTAATCCGCGCCATTGGGTCCCGGGGGGAAGAAATAGGGCCTTCTTGCTTTGGGCTTTCACGTAGCGCGGTATAGCAGTTCTATATTAATCGTAGAACAACATGCCAGACCCTCCATCTAACAGATCTCACTACGATCGGGTATCCCCACAAACTTTTATAATCTCCCAAAAAAGGGACGGACACACCACCAGATCACAAACCTTCCCTCAATCCCACCTCCCACCACACCACCCCTCACAACCTTCTCAGCACATCCTCAACCAACTCCTCCGTACCCGCCTTCCCTCCAAGATCCGGGCTTAAATACCTCCCCTCACTCAAGCTCCCATCCACCGCCTCATAAACCTTCCCCGCCGCCCCTTCCTCCCCTAAAAACTCCAACATAACTCCCACACTCCTCAACGCCGCTACTGGATTCGCTATTCCCTTTCCCTCAATATCCGGCGCACTTCCATGACACGGCTCGCCCACTACAAACCGATCCCCGACATTCGCTGACGGTACTAAACCCAGGGAACCCACCAGTGCGGCAGCTCCGTCGGAGAGAATGTCCCCGTAGAGATTGGGTGCGACGATGACGTCGTACGCGCTGGGTTGGCGGATGAGTTTGTACAGCATAGAGTCCACAATTTGTTCCTCCACGCCTACACTAGCGAATTCAGGTGCCGCCAACGCAGCACGGCACGCCTCGCGGAAGAGGCCATCGGTTTGGGAGAGGACGTTGGATTTATGGGTTATCGTTACCAAGGGCGAGGAATGGATGCTCGGGAATCCCTGTGCTCGTAACGCTTGCCGACGAAGTGCGATGGTGCCAGCCATGCGGGCAATGCGCGTGCTGGCGTGTTCGGAGATGCGTTTTGTAGCTTCGGCGATGCGGAGGCCTGGGTGGGTGGGGGAGGTGAAGATGCGTTCTTCTTTTACGTAGAGATCTTCTGTGTTTTCGCGGACGATAACGAGGTCGATTGGTGGGGTGGTTGTTGAGGCAGTGATAGCGGGGATGGTTTTGCAAGGTCGGACGTTGGCGTAGAGGTCGAGGCGTTTGCGGAGGGCGACGATGGGGGATGTGTAGCCTGGGACTTTTGTGGTAGGGGAGGAGACGGCGCCGAAGAGGGCACCGTCACATTCTTTTTGGAGGACTTCGACGGTGCGCTCGGGGAGGGCGGTGCCGGTTTGTTGGAAGGTTTCCCAACCGGCGGAAAGGTCGACGAAGCTGAATTTTAGGCCGAGGGAGGAGGGGAGAGCTTCAAGGAGGCGGCGGGCGGCCTGGTAGGGCGGGGATTGGGTTAGTGAGTGGGGCGGAGAGCTGAGGATTAGAATGTTTGACTTACGGGGATGACTTCCTTCCCGATTCCATCGCCGGGTATGAGCCCTATCCTCAGCGATCGAGTCGCTCGAGTCGCGGCCATTCTCTGCTTTTCGGCAAACTGGAGGATCGCTGGGTGGAGTCCGAACCGGATCGCGTCTGGCTATGGCCAATTGAACCGAAATATTGTTCAATTGGATGACGAGGTCAGTCTGAGGAGCAGAGGCTTGCTTGGAGGAGAACGAGGTTTTGTTTGAAGTTTTGCGTGGTTGACTTTTGCTCTCCCGATTTCGGACGAGACTGGTAGGCGGAAATGTGTGGCGCACCCGAGGGTATTGTGGCTGCGGAAGATATTATTTATTCTCGCTATTGGAAAATGGAGTAAATATCTACAACACACGGGTCACCACTCGTAATTCAGCTCATCCGCAGGCACATGTCTCTCCTATACGTGTATGCCTTCAAAAAAAAGTACCTTTGAGTAGCTAGAGTTACAATAAGCATTCTGTACGAACGCCCCCACAAACAACCCTACTCCGTCACCGCCTCAATCCCATCCCCTCGATAATGTCCCGCAACCAAAAACGCCAATTCTAGCGCCTGCTTTTCATTCAACCTCGGATCACAATACGTCATATAGTTAAGACTAAGATCCTCATCCGTCAGGCCCTCCGATCCACCTACACATTCCGTGACCGGATCGCCGGTGAACTCGAGGTGTACGCCGCCGAGGAAAGAGCCGTGGGCTTTGTGGATGCGGAGAGCGGAGGAGACTTCGGAGAGGATGGAGGAGAATTGGCGGGTTTTTATGCCGGCGTCGGTTGTGCGGGTGTTTCTAAGAGAGAAGGGTAGGAGTCAGTAAGCAGAGCGGAGTGAGGCGGGGTTTTAGTGCGGGAGTATTTGACGTACCCGTGCATAGGATCGCACTGCCAGATGACAACATGTCCGCTCACCTTGATAGCATCGATATGTAGGCCTAAAAGCTGCTCAACCTGTCCCTCTCCATACCGTGTAATAAGCGTGACCTTCCCGATCTCTTTCCTCGGATTCACGATATCCAGTAGTCGGACTAATTCCTCTCCTTCCATGCTCGGTCCGACTTTAATCCCAATAGGATTCTCCAAACCGCGGAAATACTCCACGTGCGCCCCATCGATCTGCCGAGTCCGATCTCCAATCCAGAGAAAGTGAGCGGAGGTGTTGTACCACGCTTTTCCGTCGTCGCTACTGTATGGCGATGGGTGGACGCCTGGGCGACGGAGGCGGCGCGTGAGACATTGTTCATATTCCAGAAGTAACCCTTCGTGGCTGGTGAAGAGATCAACAGTTTCGAGTTGCGCGGCGGTATCCGCTCCAACAGTCCTCATGAACCGTAAGGACTCTGTAATTGAGTCCACGATTCGTTGGTATTGGGTTTGGAGGTTTGGAGAACGGACATGACCAAGGTTCCAATCTAGGGGAGAATGTAGATCCGCAATGCCTGAGGCGAGCTGGGCGCGGATATAATTAAGTGTCGCTGCTGAGTGGAAGTATGCACTAGTCTTGGTTAGGAAGGCCTTATTGTGCTCCGAAGAGGATTTGGATACGTACCTAACCAGTCTGGAGGGGTCGGGATTCCTCTCCGAAGGGTCATATCCATTGATGTTGTCACCGCGGAACGCATGAATTTCCTTTCCGTCGACAGTTTCCATAGGTTTGGATCGAGGTCTGTATCTTTTGTTAGTTTCCATTCCAGCAAGAGCCGCCTTTACCATCGGCGTACTTTGCAAATTGACCTGCCATCCGAGCTATTCTCACAACGGGTTTATTTGCACCTAGGTTCCGACCATCAGCAACATTTTAATAGCCAACACATGCGAAGGAATCACTCTCACCCCAGATCAACACCAAACTCATCTGCAAAAGCAGCTTAATCTTTGCATCAATCGAATTCTACTGGAGCGTTAGCATTCGGCGAGGACGCAATAGTTTAGGGTGGCATGGAACTCACTTCTTCGCAATAATTAAACAACTCCGCACAATCCCCTAAATGAAATAGCTCAGTCTCTGCGTCCCTAGTAATCAGTACAAGAGAGTTTGACGGACCTCCTTGTAAAAGAAAAGCATTCCCTAACGCCACGTCTCTTAAGCTCTTCCGAAGCCTAACAATCTAGTTCCAGTTAGCTACAAGCTTTGTATGATTGAAGTACCTAACATACCTCAGTGGGAGTCACCAAGGGTGGCAATCTCTCGAGCTTTGCTAGAGCTTTCTCGACCGCACTCCGGTCTTCGTAGGTTACATCTTGCTTGATTGGTTTTGTCGTCCAAGCTAAACGCCGTTAGTACCGGATAGTTCAATAAATGCCTTGCGGAACGTACACGACGGTGACCAGGTATCATCAACATTTGGCGGTATGCTAGGGCCATTCTTAGATATCATCACTGCTGCCACCTTGCCGCCGTCACTCAATTGAGTGGCTCCCGGAAGAGTCCCAGCCATTTCACAATCCAGACAAGTCAGGTGTAGGCCGTTTTGAGATATCTGGCTCCGTCAGAACTGCTTAAACTTGGAAACAAAGACCTTTTCAGTCTACCGCAAAACATACTCAAGTGCGGACTGACTATGAGTCAATTCCCAAAAACCTACAAAAAATTTCAAGCAATTTATACAGAGTAAATGCGCAAGCCTATCCGAAGTACCAAAAGAGAGATTCCAGAGCAGAGCCTGAACTTAAGTGGTAAAGGTGATCAAACGGAGAATTGGAAGAGATTTTGAGTCGTATGACTCGAAAAATGGATTGTAGTCGTTTCAGCAAAATAGAGATCCAATTCAATTGCCGAAAGTTTAACCAAATGTAGTTTCACCGGTGATTTAGAGTATGAAAGCGCAACGAAGCCGTAAGGATGAGATTTTGAGAAGATGTCAGAGCAAGCTTCCAGCGGCCAGAGGCAATATGTGACTCTATAGTTGTGTCTACCGCCGCGGACTAATGGTTGCTGGTGGATTGACGTAACCTTCGATTAGGTAAGTGTACATACAACTACGTTGTCCTGTAGCGCTTGGTAGCGTAGTTTATCCTTCGCGAACCGCCAAAAAAAATCTGGGGAAAGGGCCACCATTCACTTCATGATTCAGACCGCATCGATGCCACTACGATAATGAAGCCACATATTAAAGAGGACCTGCCGAAGTCCTCGGCGGAGCCTTCGAAAGTCGACACCGCTTTCGATGCCGTGAATGGTGTCGTGGCTCACGCAAAGCCGGCAAAGAAAGAACCACCTCCTGAATCTGCCGAGAGCATACGAATACGATCGTTGGTGATATTATCATTCTGGGTGGTGGTGATATTTCTGGGCTTGCCGATATGGTTCAAGACAACGACTATATATCGCGCCAACTTGCCTTTGAAGGAGATGATGGAATGGGCAGATGGAAAGGTGGCTTTTCCAGATCCCTATCTTCCCGGGGATCACGCAACCTTAGCGTGGATTCATATTGTTGAAGAATTAAAACTAACACCGCTTCAATCAAAGGTCTGCAGACCCGTCTTTCCCCTGCAAATATCAATCGAAGCGCCTTTTTTGCAGGAGCCCGACGCCCAACACCTCCTCCGAACCACCCAACATGCACTCGATGACTTGAACGACTTTTCCGCACATCATCTTCGACTCCAATTGTCGAAACACTCGTCGGCTGCGAATGGAACAACATCGCCGGTAGAAGGTGAATCTGTCGACGGGGTTGAGAGTGTGTCACCGAACGACCAGGAGAATGTTGCGCTCCTCGTTCGATTACTCCCGGGAGAATCAGGAACACCACCGACTGCTGTTCTCCAACCATATTCGCCGACACTTGAGGTCTTTTATTCCCAAAATCAAATTCCGTCGACGTCTTCGACGTCTTCGCCACTTGCAAGCTTCATCGCTAGCAAGCTGCAAGACATATTCGCTGAAGAACAAGCGATGATTGCTTATATTCTCTCCTCTGGTGCTTCAGGCGCGAATGTGCAACCTTCTGGTAGCCCTGGTCTAACTGGCCACGTTTCCCAGAACTCTCAGCCTGCGCAGACAACTGCACGAGAGCCTCGGTCATCCCTCATTAAGGCGCTACCAGCCGATCTTGCCGCGAATCTCGCCCGTCGAACTACCAGATCTCTCAAATACTCTCCCACATACCATCTGACATTCTCATTATTTACGCCCGGAGCATCTCCGTCCTCTTGGGATATTGAATCTGCTTTGGAGCAGTACCTATCTCCTCTTTTGGATTCTTTCACGCACATCAGCAACTTTACAATCGACACACAAGTACAACTATACGCCTTTTTCTCTCCTTCAGTCCGGGAACCCGAATTCGATCCCGAGATCGGCGCCTGGACTCTACGGAAGGAAGATTTAAGCGGCTTTATTAACGCGGCCGAATGGCCGCTAAGTCCCAGCATCGGCGGCGCTCCAACAGTCAACTTCGTCCTCTACGTCCCCTCCAGCTCTCAAACCCCCCTCGTGGTGAAAGAAAACCGTGGAAACAGCTGGCTAATCCCTCAATGGGGTGGCGTCATGATCCTCAACCCTTCCGACGAACAAAAATCTTCCACCCACCTCACCGAATCTTCACTCCGCCCCGCTCTCCTAACCTTCTCCCACCAACTCCTCTCCCTCCTCGGAACCCCCCAATCCCCCGCCTCTCTCCCTCTCCGTCTTCTGACACTCACGCGAGTGCGCTCAGCATCGCTCCTCCTCTCCGCTTCGTCAACCCTCGGCTCTTTGGCGCGACTAACGCTCGCTCTCCCTTCCATCTCCATCCCTCCCTCCGTGGCCGACAGCGTAGACCGTACTCTCAGCCACCTCCACGCTGCGTGCGACGATCTCAGAGACGGCCGGTTTCAGCGGGCCTTGGAGAATGCGAGGATTGCGGAGGCAGAGGCAGAGAGAGGGTTCTTCGAGAAGAGTATGGTTGGGCAGGTGTATTTCCCGGATGAGCATAAGATTGCGGTGTACCTCCCGCTACTAGGACCGGTGGGTGTGCCATTGGTTATGGGTGCTGGGAAGGAGATTTTAAGAAGGTGGAAGGCATGGAAAGGAAGGAGGAGTGGGTAGGATTGTCTTAGCTGGCGTTTGTCTGTTTGACTTGGGTGTATCAGTAGCAAGCATATATCGACGAGTTAATTTACATAGACATTTTGTGTCTTTTCCGGCGGTGCGAAATGTAATTCACTTCCAGTATCCCGGTCCGAAACGGCCAATATAATTCCCTCTAGAACTTCTTGTCGGGACATTTCTAACCTCCATCCAGTCAACACCGAAGATCTCATCTGAGCAGCGAGAACAAACCAAATAGTGTGCATCAAATACATCCACCGCTTCCCCTCCTGCGACCACCGTGTCCGTGTTCGAACCGAACTCTGCGATGCTGCTAAAAGTCAAGGCGAGAACAATCCCTGTGAGCATAGCAGCACGAAGAGGAAAGTGAAGTATTACAGCTGTCCGAAATGCGCGGTTGCGGTTTTATCAGTGGCACCGGACGGTGGTGGTGTGGTCGTGAGGTTCGTGAGGAAAGGGTGAGACACCGGCGCTTTGATGGCGCGGAGTCGGGGCGTGGTTGTGTTTCTACTTGGACGAGATGGCGATGAGCTTGTTTAGAGCATATATTTTTGGTGTAGGTCTTTGCGGCCTTACGTTTAAACATTTTTCCAATCTAACGCGAACTAGACCATTAATCTATATGTTTATTGACTTTCCATCCTATACGTACTAGAAAACATGCGAACCCGAGTAGTCGACTATCATCCCAATGGCAACTAAAGCGTACTGGCGTACGGAAGCGCTATCTGACAGACCTGGGGCCCACAATACTACGAGGCTTCGATCTCCCATTTGATGTGTGCATTCAGATTCCCAGGCTCCATACTGCTAGCGATGCGGAACGATGTGTCATACTGACATTTGCGAGACTAATGAAAATAGCATATTTTCGCCACGCTCTGGATCCATAACAGCTAAAGATGGTCATCTCTGCCAGTAAGAGCTAGCGATGAAACGAGATATTTATTCAGATATGAAAGTTCCAAATCAAGTACGTCCGTTGTCTCTGTCAAGTCTGCATTTGAATTTATATCTTCCTGTATTTACATTGTACCTGTTAGCACGGTGTAGGGGTCGAAGGGCAGTGGGGGAAACACTTGCATCATTAATAACTTTACTCCCTGTAAAGTGTGTTTCTGGCATAATGAAAACACTACCACAATTCCCAGGCATCGCTTGCTTTATGTCTTTCCAAACTTTATTCGTAAGGTGGACAGCAATAAAGTCAAACTCTGCATCATCTTTTTTCTTCTCGATGAACATTTTCGCAATTTCCACCCGGAAGTCGTAATGCTTGCGTGTTAGATTCCGAAGAGCGGCTGTTGTTGCCACACTGAACGCATCTGGTATGATATGCGTGTCGTCCACACCATAAACTGGCGGTCGCCTTGACCCATGAGTAGGATCATCGGCATTTTTCCATACCAAGATAACTTGATAGGTTGCAGACTAGTTTCCCTGAGACTAGCAGAACCACTCGCAGAATTCGCATCACTCCTCGCATTGGCATGCTTTCCAGTTGCCCGAATATGGAATGAAATCGCTTGCATGATTTTCTGGTAGTGTAGATGAATGTCCGGCTCATTGGCCATGAGAAACAGCCATCTCGACCTTGGATGTTGTCCGAAGTTACTCTGAAAACAAGATAGGCGTACCAATCGATTTTTCGCCACCGCGTTGTATCGAGAACCGCATCTACTACGCAGCCGGCGAAAGTAATGTTAGTACGACGCTAATCTTTTGAAGTCGCTTTAAGGTCGGCCTTCTCGATTTTCCAGAGTTGGTGCGGCTTGTGCAGGCAATTTGAACCTACCATAGGGTGATTCAGGTCGCGAAATATTAAAACAGCAAGGCCGCTTAGCTTCGTACTAACATTACCTACGCCGGTTACCAGAGTGAACTGAACCAGGACCTCTCGTCAAGCCTCCTGGCAATCGCCGAGCGGCGTTTAAATATCCTTCGCAGAAAGTCTCCAATATAGTGCGAATAATGGTCCTGCAATCCATGCATTGAGCTCCGTAGTATCATGGAACCCAAATCTATCAGATAGTGCTTTAGCACTCCGGTATACTCCAGTCGCCATTTGGAAGGTAATCGAATAGGATACTTGCGCTGGATTGTGTTAGTATGTTCACCAGTGCTTATAGGATAGAATGCATTCACTTAGGAAAATGTTTCAAAGTAAAAGACACGACCTTGCGCCCAAAGACGGTGTGTAATTGTCGTCGCTAGTCTTGGTAAAGATGGTAGTTATGCAGGTGAAAGAGAAGATGCGGTAAACAAGCGTAAACAAAAGATAGCAATCACGATGAAACGGAATACGGAAGACGCAAGGTTAGAAACTGAAAAACACTCATATTATCATAATGCATTCTTGAGAGCTATAGCATGGCAACTGACCGGATGAGTATACTTACAGGGTGTTGATTTTGGGGTTTTTGCGTCGTTCTGGGTGTTTTGATTGAGTCCTTGCTCGGCAGAAGGTATGTAAGTTTTTCGCTTAGCTTTTGGTGTGTTTTCGGTGGTTTTTCAGGGTGAGGCACGTCGATGAGGGTGTATGCGACGACTGTGAAGCTGGGGCGAATCTACATTTACGGCAACGAGAGTTCCATTTAAATTCCTTTAGATATCTTGTGAAGTTTTACACGGACTTCCCGATTTTTATACTGCTTGAATTTTGTTTTTGAGAGATTCCGAAGTTATGTATGAAGCAGGCGAACTTAGAAAGAATTCCACATTTTGTATATTGTACATCCTCGAAAAACTTTGTTAATATATTCGCACCGGTAGGCCGGGGACACTGAGGCACCTTATGAGCATATATACATAATATCCCTATGTATCTAGAGGCTTTTTGTGACCACCACGCTTATATGGTAGCACTTCAGAACCTCAAGATCTCGGTGAATGTGTGTTTCTAAGAGTATGTTATAGTTGCTTAGTCATGCTCCGATCGTAGATGCCGTGTCTAATTAGTCGTTAAGCGAGCACGTGGAGGCTCAAAATGACGCTAAGAAAATCAAAACAAACAGACAGCAAAGCACCACCGAGTCGTTTCTCATTTCTATTTCAACTTCCACAACAACATCAACGGCAACGCGATTTGAGCCGCTTCTCATATTTTTCAGCGGTGTATTATTGCCTTTTTACGATTATCTTCCATATTCACTGGTTATTGAGAGTTACGGGATTCAGCGCGTATCTGCCTGACTGAAGAACAACACTCACGATAAACTTACAACACATTAGTTACCGCCCCAAGGGCAATTGCCGGTAGTTAACTGGCCACCAGCTCGAGTTCATGTCGTTTTCACCGGACGCTCGCCATCGCGCACGACACTTTCGAGACATGACACGCGATCACAACAAAACTAACCGTTCCATCACCTCCGATCACGGCTCTATTCCCGACTCTACCACCTCAGACTTCGATCCCGAAAACGAGGCTCTCATGTCTACGCGTCAATTAGATAACACCAACACAAACCACCGATTGCCTGAACTCCGCGCCAGCGCCAAGAGGTTCGGCCGGCGGAACGAACCCGAGCCAGACTTTGTCATTGATACTTCTGCGATTGGGAAAGCTTTCCCAGACTTCTCTATGGGCGGTAGCTCTTCTGAAGAAGCGGATGATTCAATTGAAATTGGACGAGGAGGAAAGAAGGCAGTTAGACGTTCAGCAGATGCCCGAGAGTTTTCTTCCAACGCGCCTTTCAGCAATGGCAATGACAGCTTCCGGTCTTCCAGGGCCATGATCGGGAGTTTCGAAGTTCTTGCCACTCCACCTGCGAGACCCCGAAGATCGCTTGGAACGCAAGCTGAGAGCGGAAGCGTGAGGAAGGACCAGCAAACCAAAGCCATGGCAGTTTCACAAAAAGAAAACAACCCTCCGGGCAAAGATCCATCGCCTCCTCCAGCCAAGACCTCTGACTATATTTCGAACGGTAGCAAGACCACCGCCTCTCGTCGTACTCTCGCAGAGATCCACGCTCGTGTGACATCTGAGGATGACGGCTCTCTTCTCAGCGACGAACGTCCGCCCTCTATTAACATCGCAGCAAGGAATACTCGATTTGTTAACCCAAGGTCTAGGCAGACATCAGACTCTAGTGCTGGTGTGTCGATTCCAACCAAATTTATAAACACGGAGAACTTTCTTCAGAATCTGGCCGCTGGAACCAGCAATCGCAATGCCGAGAAACAGCAACCGACTGCCACCCTTGGAACTACTCAGCAATCATTTCTTCTCCCCGATCTTCCTAACCTCTCTGAACTCGTGTCTGGTGTCTTTAATGATGGCACTCCTGTGTTCTCGCGACCTGGAAAGCCGCGTTCCCGATTTGTCTCGGCTGCTCAGCCTAACAAAGCTGACCATGTTCCAATTGAGAGCATTCCTGTTCCGGCGGAAGAGCGAGCCATCTTCGTCTCTCTTAAATTGTTACAGGATAAGGTTGCAGAGCTAGAGAATGACAAGGCGGAAGTGGAGAAGAGAGCAGAAGATCTCAAATCCGAGAATGATTTGCTAAAGGCTCAGAGGAAAGAGCAAGAGAAGAGAAGACGAAGCGACAGCGCTTTGGGAATGGCGGATAGTGGCAGTGATGCGCTAAATGGCAGACGTAACAACAATTGGATTGTCGAGAAGACTAGTAAGTTTATATTAAGACTGCGATAAGCTATAATACCGACTGTGTTTAGAGCTAGAATCCACGGTCAAGTCACTCCAGACGCGTCTCGATACAGCTACTCGGAAGGTCTCGGTTTCAGAGATCACTATCAAGAATCTCACACAGGAGCGTGATAATGCCGTTTCTCAACTTGGTGTCGCCTACTACAGTTCCGAGGGCCTTAAAACGGAGAATGACATTCTAAGAAAGGAAAACGAAACCCTCAAGGTTCGAATTGCTCAGCTTGAGTCTCATCTCCAGAATGAGACTCAGACGTGGAAGAAAATGGAGAAATCTTTCAGGAAGCAGCTGGAGCGGAAGGAACAGAGCGTGCGAGAAGTGAACGAGATGTCAAGAAAAATCTGGGAATTAAGAGATGACTTGCCAGCTCCGTGGAACGGAAAGGAGGTTCAAAAGCAGACCAATACCGACCGCGAAGATTTCTGTCAACAGACCCCGACAAACAATGTATCGGAGCGTCAAACCCGATCCAAATCAGAAGCTAAAAAGGCGAGCATGAGAGGCCGGAGGGAGGTTGTTGCTGGTCCTACAGTTTGTCCTGATACAGCGAATGTACGACCTCGTTCAGTGTCTAGACGACGCGCTTCGGCCCCTGTAGCTAGTGAAAAGGTCGAGCAGGTTCAAAAGAAAAAGCGGACTCGACGAATTATAGTCGAACAAACCATAAACACTGATGAGAGTGACGGAGAAGCACCCCATGAAGTGACAGGAGTTTCTGGTGTCTCGAAGATGATTGATGGAGAAACGCATCGTTCCCAACATACAACTCATAGAGGAGAGGCTGATGATGAAAGCTCGGACGAAGTGTCAACTTTGGGTGTTCTTCAGGTATTGTAGTATGCTCCAGGTTTGACCTGATGTAGTGTCTAACTTTCTACAGCTTGACCAGGTCGAGAGAATGAGAGCGACTGTTGAGGCAGAACATAGAGAGCGTAAGGAGCGGAATGCTGCCTGCAATGCTGCAACTAGAGATGATCACAACGAAACCATCCAGACGGAGAAGTCTACACGTCATCCTCGCCCTATGTTGCCTCGGAAATCCTCCATGAAAGACTTGGCCGAGAGGACAGTTAGTAATAGGTCGCAGTATGAAGATGCTACAGACAGAGTCGGTGTCAAGTCTGGAGGTGAACATCTAACAGATGATGAAGTAAGAGTATATTCTCTATCGATTCATAGATCGCTGCTAATGATATTATAGACGACGCATTCGAAAAAGTCTGCAGTCAATCGAAGAAATTCAGAAGGTTTAGTCGTTAGCAAGACAACTACTCGGCGTCGCCTGTCCGCCAACGGAATGACATCCGCGTTCATTCTTCCAGATATTACTATTCAAGGCGTCCCTACAAAGAACGGCACTCAGCACTTATCCGAGAGCGCACAACGTGTGCTTCACGGCCTTGTCAATCACAATCCAAATTCTTGCATGGTATGCTGTCGCATCAGCGCTAATGACCCTACCAAGACGATTGGCGGACAGAAGGTCGAGGAAACATTTACGGTTCCGAAACCGATCCCGGTCTCTGAGAGAATGCCTCAACCCGGAGAATGGAACGAGGAGCCCACTGTTAGACCGTCGCAGCCGCCTCCAATTGCGCTTGCAACTGTTATAAAGGGTTTGAATGATGAACTTAGTCATTTGAAAATGTCCGTAATCCCCATTCCTACCTTTTTGCTGTATCCTTATTAACATGGCACAGGAAATTGCACCATTATCAAGTCCTGTACAGCACCCATGACGCTTCTCTTGGCAAACGTAGGCGCGAATGGCTTAACAAGAAAATGAAATCTTTGATGGAGTTGATCGAAATCAAATCCAATCAGGTCTATGCTCTCCATGATGTGCTCGAAGGACAGAAGGATGCTGGCCACGAGATGACTCAGGAAGAAGTTGAAATAGAGCTTACCAATGTCGGTATTGACGTCACTAAGCTCGGTCTAAGAGGAGGAGAATTAAAGCAGGCGAAGAAAAATAAGGTCACGTATGCGGATTACGACATGACTGGCGGAAGCAAGAATGCTGAGGAGAATTCCGCGTATGAGGATGAATTTGAAGATGATGATGAGCTTCCATGGGAAGGTATTGACGATGGGGACGAGACTGACGAAACGGAGTCATGATTGTTGGTGCTTTGAATTAGGTGCCGCATCGGAGGTCTTGCAAAGGGCAGCCTGGTTCTTTCTGTTTCTGTTTTGCATATGCTACCGGATCCGTTTGTTCAAAAATTCCGTCTTTATTCTTTTTCATCAGCCGCATATCTTCATTCTGCCAACCTAGCCGCTTTCATACACACCTACTGCAGCTACCCTCGTCTCCTGCGTGCATGGCTAGAATCTCTTTCTCTTTGCGCTTTTCTTTGTTTCACTGCCACCATCATAGCGAATTTTAACTTCCACCCTCTTTCCGAGCTGAACTTCCTCTTTCGGGGGTTGAAGCTCCTTAGGATTTAGGTTGCTGGTGTGTTTTGTTCGCTGTGAACGGGACTGGGACGAAGGACTGCGGAGAGGGTTGGGGTCTTCTGGTGCGGTGTTTGCTAGGGCAGGCTGCTGTTGATGGGGTGTGTTGAGGATGCTAAGAGGGGTTTGTGGAGATGCGGTTGGTTCCTTTTTATGTGTAGGTTCGTTTCTCATCTCTTCTCTTGGAAGAGAGTGAGGGTTACGGATAAGTTTTTTTCCCTCCATCTCTTTTTATCGGAGAGAGGCGTTTCCTATTTCTTCCTCGAGTTAATGGGGGAAGGGTGTCTCAATGCATGTCTTTAGATCAAATGGAAAAACGGGAATTCTTTTAATTCATGGGCGGGTCTGGTTTGCCTGGGTGGTTGAAATGTTTGCCTCGGGATTGTGGAATGGAGATGGTGCTTATGGCTCATGATCACCGTTATGGGTATCCGATGAACTTTGTAAGTGGACGATGGGGCGCGCGGATCAAAGACACTGAGGTTTGTGGGATACCGTAGCCCCATCAAGCAATATGCTGTCGCTGTGTCCGACGCTACTGTGATGCACCATGGTAAAAGTGAATTATTTACGACTAATCATGTGGCCCACGGCATGGTAAAGCATTATGACCTATTTCTCTACAATCCTCCTCAGCCCTTCACACCCCTCCCTCAGCCCCCCACACCTCCCTTCCAACCCAGTATTCTCCACCCTCAACCCCCGCACAACCACCTCCAGCCTTTCCTTCTCCTTCCGTTCCTTCAAAACCAGACCCTCCAGCCTCTTCGACTCTCGCGGCTCCCAATCAAACTCTCTCTTTAGCCTCGCAAACTCCACGCGTAACACCACATTATCCCCCTCAATCCAGCGACAACGGGCCTCCGCCGCTCATTCACCGCGGCCTTAATCCCCTCAAGTTTTCCAGGTGCGTTCCCCATTTTTATTTTCCCTTTTGGGGTTTTAGTCTCGTTTCCGGGAAACTCGAGAAAAATTAAAAAGCCCCTTTTCTATCGCTTGCACAAGGTGTGATATGAGGAAATGAGCAAATCGAACAAGTCGTTGGTTGTCTCGTCGGGGATTGGGAGACGCTTTATCACAAACCTACTCCAGCAGAAACCCCCGAAGAAAGCGTCGGATGTAAAACTCTTTAGCCGGATTAGCATTGCCTAGGCTAGTGACATCGATTAGCCGGTAGTTGGTTAGACAGGCCCAGCTAAAATCCGGGGTAAACGCTTTTCTTTTCTGGACTATGTGTGCGGAGTATGGACGTTTTTGAATTACTTTGTTTTGCGGGCGGGGTTGGATAAGCCTTGTTTTAAGGGTGATTTCATGGAACGCGGTTTGTATCTATAGCCACCCACATCAGCAATAGAAACAACAAAGTAGACCTCCGTCTACATAGACTGATCTCCCAACCATCGAGGGCTCACATGGGTGACAAACCTGAAGTAGAATTCACTTCCACCCATGGGGCATGTGAGTCTCTTCACGTGCTGGGTAGGGCATCCCAGCCTTTACCTGGGTCGCCATGGGTATGCGAGTCTTTTTCCTAAGCCGGCCCGGTAGGTTAATCCTAAGCGTAGGGGCCTCAAGGTTTGCGCAATCGTTCCATATTTAGCCACGAGACGCAAAAAATTCATCTTGCAGTTGCTCTACGTAATCTTCTGAATGCAGGCAAAGCATACACGATGATCTCCCATTAAACACCGCGAAATGCTCCTAGAATCACAGACTAAAAGTGATACCGCGTCTACACGGCCATCTTTGCCGCTCGTAGCAATTCTGGGATATATTTTTCTGATGCGCGATTTCTGTTTTGGCGCTCGTACCTCGTACTCAGTACTTAGTACTGCATTTACAGTTCAGCGCACAGGGCGGTAACGGAAACCCGTCAAAAACCGAGCTTTGCCAAATTCTATTTGGGTGTCTGTTTAGCCACCGGCCTTTTTAGGGCGGCCACCGCCCCCAAAACCCCTATCAAAAACTATGCTCAATTGCATTACTTTACCATGACATCTCAAGGCACAGAAGAGAGCTATTTTTGCAACTTAACTTGAAAGTGAATATCTCATAAGCTATGTTACATTCTATTGTAGTGTGAATGATATACATGCAGTGGTATTGTGCTATTGCAGCCATATTACAGTTCTCATTGGAGCTACAATGGAAGTACAAGTATATAGCTGTCACGGACAACTCAAGCCTCATCAGGAACGCTATAGACACAGGAGTGGCGCTGGAACTGTTGGACCGGATCGCAAGCCTATAGGACACAGATGGCACGGACGGCTTGGTAAGGATGAACTGAATATGAGGATAAGCAACACTTGCCATGGGAACATGGGGGCTGGAACAAGGGTTTGCGCAATCAGCGCCCTCAGCGCTGAGAGCGCGACCCACGGCTGCCCAATAAATTACCCACATCCCTGTCAAGACAATAACCTCAGCCAACCACAGTACCACCAAGGAGCCTAGCCAGGAAGTGACCGACCAACAGAAACTATCACGACCTACGAACGGAGAACCGTTGGTCGTGGATGACGAACCAGGAGAGCTGAGGAACATTTGGCAGCTGAAGGACACGTCAGCTAGATGTAGTGAGCAGCTCAGGTATGGATGGAGAGTATGAGTCGTAATGACTCAGGTTTCATTATTGAACTCGACATGAGTCAAGTGTAAGTCACGCTGAGGAAAGAACACTCTAAGTGGTGCGAGTCGCCCGCTGGCAGGTGGCCAAGAAGTCAGTGAAAAGGTAGCTATAAATATAGTGTTGAAGTCTCAGAGAAAGTGTCTTCCCTTTTCTTTTTACTGAAAGCCTTGTTAGTTTAGCAATATAAGCTTCATATCAAGAATCATTGCCCAAGATATCTTTTGATATAAGTTGTAGTAGGACCGTTTCGCTATCCCAGTATACGAGACTAACATACTTGTCTTACGGTCACTCAAAGAATGCCA
Source organism: Nothomitra cinnamomea (assembly GCA_022345685.2). Taxonomy (NCBI): domain Eukaryota; kingdom Fungi; phylum Ascomycota; class Geoglossomycetes; genus Nothomitra; species Nothomitra cinnamomea. Next base: position 49,319 of record JAJDMX020000049.1, on the reverse strand, counting down.
TGCCGTATACCTGAACATCAAGATAAACTAGGAGATGAGACCTTATCAGAGTCAAATCGTTACAATAGCTCAATGTTATATGTAGAGCACATTGATAAAGTTATGGTGAAGTATATTTAGATGGCTTTAAATATATTCTAGAGATATATATATAAGTTTTAAAAAATTTTGTATATTCTAGATAATGAGTTATAAAGTAAGTTTACAATAATAATTAATATAATATGGTGGCTTATATCTAGTTGACAAGGCAATAAGGAAGTGTTGAGTAACTCTTAAGAAAGTAAAGTGGCTAGAAATAAAAACTATATTATTATTTTTCATAAAGGGAATAGCAATTAGTTTTATCATGAAAGAGAGCTTAGAGAATAGTGATGTCAATCTCTCATACCTTGCTATAAACTAGCTGTTTAATCATAACTTACTCATTGTAATTATAATTTCATTGAGATTACCCTGTAATGTAGATTCTTGATTCTGACCCAGTAAATAACTATCGTTAAGACTACGGACTGCTATTAAGCATACTACTATTGCAACCTTAAAGACCTGATATTACTTGACAGTTCTATCATTAGTCTCTTTATTGCTTAAACTTAATTAAGCTATAATTATTACCTTATTTAGTAAAAGTAATATTAGTTCAATTTTTAAGTAAAACTGCTATTTTTATAATTATAATCAATAAAATAATATGATAATAAACATATCTTCAATATTGAAATAGTTTCAATTGACTTAAGATAAGTACTTTCAAGTGCAAATCTTATATAAAGTTGGTTAGAAATATAGTACTATTTTTAACCACCTTGAAATTATCTTTTGGCAAACTCAAACCATTTATAAGAGTAGAATAATGTTCTGGAAATACTGTGAACAGTTCTTTCTACTCTTCTTTACTCAATGCTAGTATTTTATCATCTTTATGTCAAGGCTTGCCTTAAAGTTTGACTCTCTAGATTGTTAAAACAGTATAAATGATGTTAGGCTGAATTCCAAGTATAGTTACAGTGAAATTATGAAGCTCTTAAGGCTAGAGTAAGAAAAATATAATGTTTTATATTACTTTATGTGATAAAATAGAATTTTAATGGTAAAACTAATTTTAGAACTAATTGTTGCTTTTCCTAGAAGTAGCCTCTTATACATACATTATAGAAAGAAGATTATATGTTTCTCAATATGCTAACCATATATAGTATAATGGTATGCTGCCATTAAGTAACAGTTTTAGCCTTTAAGGCTTCAAGTATTGTAAAATAGACGATATTAGTATGTGCTACTTAAATTTGGGTGCTTTAGATAACTCGATTTATGAATAGGGTCTTCTTGTTACTGGGGACCAAAATCACTTCTTAGCTGAAATTCAACAAAGTAGTATATAATTATACCTTTCAGTATCTTGAATAATAAAACTTAGTTGCTAAGTAATAAACTTTCAAATAATAAGTTTGATGAAGAGAAGAGAATAGTACTCTCTATTACTTTTCAAGTACTTTTTATAGCAGCTCTTTATTAAGTCATTGACTTTCTATCATTAAGTGATCGTATACCATATTACAGTCACACTAAAGTATAACTCATAATTCAAATTCTACTTAAAGAGACCTGAGTTATTACATAACTCATACTTTTCTTATCTGTATATAATCACTGCATAACTTATTACTTCTATATGATGATTTAATGTTAATGAAATCTCATCTCCTAATTTGCCTTGGTGTTTAGGTATGTAGCGAAGGGTTCTTGAGGTAACCGTGGAACAATTATATTAATCTTGTATATTAAGATAGTAAAACGGTTCTACTGCAACTATATTAGAAAATATCTTTAAGTGATAATTCTTGGTACGAAGCTTTATTGCTAAATTAACAAAACATTCAGTGAAGAGAGAAAAAGAGATATTTTCTCTGAAATTCTAATATTGTGACGATCTGACTTCGATGAGGTTTTATCTTCTAGTTTGTCTTGGTGTTCAGGTACACGGTGTAGTGTTCTTGGGCGACTGTGAGACAAGTATGTTAGTCTCGTATACTGGGATAGTGAAACGGTTCTGGTGCAACTATATCAAAAGATATCTTGGGTGATGGTTCTTAGTACGAAGCTTATATTGCTAAATTAACAAGACTTTCAGTGCAGAGAAAAGGAAAGACGCTTTCCCTGAGACTTTAACGTTATATTTATAGCTACCTCTTCACTAACCTCTTGGTCATTTGCTAACAGGTAACTCATACTACTTGGAGTGTTCTTTCCTCAGTGTGACTCATACTTGACTCATGCCAAGTCCAATAATGAAACCTGAGTTGTTATGACTTATAACTCTCCACCCATACCCGAGCCGCCCACTACACTTAGCTGACGTGTTTTTCAGCTCTTCTGGTCCTTCTCCTTCGACCAACGATTCCTCGTCTATAGGTTGTGGTGGTTCTTGTTGATCGGTTGCTTTCTAGATAGACTCCTTAATAGTAGTATGGCTGGCTGAGATTGTTGCCTTGACAGGGGTGTGGGTGATTTATTGAGTTACCACAGGTCGCACTCTTAGCCCTGAGAGCGCTGATTACACGAACCCCTGTTCTGGCCCCCACATTCTCATGGCAAGTATCGCTCGTCCTTGTATTTAGTTTATTCTTGCTGAGCTGTTTGAGCTGTCCATATCCCATAGGCTAGTAATCCGGTCTAATGGTTCCAGCACCACTCCCGTATCCGTGCCATTCCTGATGAGGATCAGGATATCTGTAATAAATATAATTTTATAGCTATCTTTTTACTAATCTCTTGACCATCTGCTAATGGGCAAATCATATCATTTAGTATATACATCTCTCAATATAACTTACATATAACTCATCTTAAGTTTAATAATAAAACCTGAGTCATTATGACTCATAACTCTCTATCCATACCAAAGCTGCCCACTATATTTAACTGACCTGTCTTTCAGCTATTAAGTGTCTTCCAGTTCTCCTGGTCCCATCTTCACAATTAACAGTCCTAGGTTTATAAGTTATAGGAATTTCTATTGGTCGATCGCTTCTTGGCTAAGACACTTGACAGTTATGTAGTTAGCTGAGATTATTGTTTTGATTGAGGTGTGAATGATTTATTGAGTTTGCTATGAGTTGTACTCTTAGCACTGAGAGTGCTAATTACGTGAATTCTGCTTTAGCTTTTACTTACTCTTAGGAAGTACTGTCTATTCTTGTATTTAGTTCATTCTTGTTAAGCTGTGCATGTCACCCTTAGTTTTATAGAATTGTGATCTGATCTAATGATAGCAGTACTATTCCTATGTTCGTGGCATTCCTGGTAAGGTATGACGATTTGACTCCAATGAGGTCTCGTCTCCTAGTTTGTCTTGGCATTCAGATATACGGCGTGGCATTCTTTGGGTGACCATGAGACAATTATGTTAGTCTCGTATACTGGGATAGCGAAATGGTCCTACTGCAACTTATATCAAAAGATATCTTGAGCGATGATTCTTGATACGAAGCTTATATTGCTAAACTAACAAGGCTTTCAGTGAAGAGGAAAGGAAAGACGCTTTCCCTGAAATTCTAACGCCATATTTATAGCTGCCTTTTCACTGATCTCTTGGCCATCTGCCAATGGGCGACTTATACTATTTGGGGTGCTTTTCCCTTGGCGTGACTCATACCCGACTCACGCCAAGTCCACTAATGAAACCCGAGTCATCATGACTCGTACTCTTCATCCATTCCTGAGCTGCCCACTACACCTGGCTGACATGTCCTTTAGCTGCCAAGTGTTCCTCAGCTCTTCTGGTCCGTCACCCACGACCAACTGTTCTTTGTCTGTAGGTCGTGGTGGTTCCTGTTAGCCGATCGCTTCCTGGCTAGACTCCTTAGTGATACTGTGGCTGGCTAAGGTCGTTGCCTAGACAGGGGTATGGGCAATTTTACTGAGCTGCCACAAGTCACGCTCTCAGCGCTGAGGGCGCTTATTGCACAAACCCTTGTTCTGGCCCCCACATCCCCTCGGCAAGTGCCGCTCATCCTCATATTCGATTCATCCTTGCCAAGCCATCTGTGCCGTCCATGTTCCATAGGCTTGTGATTCAGTCCAATGGTTCCAGCGCTACTCCCGTATCCGTAGCGTTTCTGATGAGACTCGGGTTGTCCGTGACATAAGGTTCGAGATATTTGTGACATTTTAGCTAACATGTCCCTTAGCTACCTTAACTGATTAAGGATTCATCAACTTGATTTTCTGAATTGCTCCTAACTAATTCCTAGCTAGAAGCCTTTATAGTTTGTTGATTGCTTCTAATATAACTGTAACAATCTGACTTTAATAGAGTCCTATTTTCTAGTTTGTTTAAGTGTTCAGGTATATAGTGAGATATTCTTTGGGTGACTGTGAGATAATTATATTAGTCTCGTATACTGAGATAGTGAAATGGTCCTGTTGTAACTATATTAAAGGATATTTTTGAGTGATAATTCTTGGTACTAAGCTTTGTTGTTAAACTAATAAGACATTTAGTGAAGAGGGAAGAAAAGATGCTTTCTCTAGAATCTTAATATTGTATTTATAACTACCTCTTCACTAATTTCTTAACTACTTACTAATAGGTGACTCATACTATTTGATGTGTTCTTTCCTTGGTGTGACTTACACTTGACTCATGCCAAGTCTAACAATGAAACTTAAATTACTGTGACTTATAACTTTTTATCTGTACTTAAGCTACTTACTATATTTAGCTGATGTGTCTTTCAGCTGTCAAGTTGTCACGGACAACCCGAGCCTTATTAGGAATGCCACGGACACGAGAGTGGCGCTGAAATCATTGGATTAGATCGCAAGCCTATGGGACATGGACGGCACGGACGGCTCGGCAAGGATGAACCGAATACAAGGACAGACAGCACTTGCCATCGGGACGTAAGGGCTGGAACAAGGGTTCGCGCAATCAGCGCCCTCGGCGCTGAGAGCGTAACCCATGATAGCTCAGTAAATTACCCATACCCCTGTCAAGGCAACGACCTCAGCCAGTCATAGTACCATCAAGGAGTCTAGCCAGGAAGCGATCGGCCAACAGAAACTACCATGACCTACAGATGAGGAACTGTTGGTCGTAGGTGACGGGCCAGGAGAGCTGAGAAACACTTGGCAGCTGAAGAACACGTCAGCCAGGTGTAGTGGGCAGCTCAGGAATGGATGAAGAGTACGAGTCATGATGACTCGGGTTTCATTAGTGGACTCGGTGTGAGTCGGATATGAGTCACGTCGAGGGAAAAGCACCCCAAATAGTATGAGTCGCCCGTTGGCAGGTGGCCAAGAGATCAGTAAAGAGGTAGCTATAAATATAGCATTGAAATCTCAGGAAAAGCATCTTTCCTTTCCTCTTCACTGAAAGTCTTGTTAGTTTAGCAATATAAACTTTGTACCAAGAACCATCGCTCAAGATATCTTTTGATATAAGTTGCAGTAGGACCATTTCGCTATCCCAGTATACGAGACTAACATAATTGTCTCTCGATCACTCAAAGGACGTCACGCCGTATATCTGAACACCAAGACAAACTAGGAGACGAGACCTCATCAGAGTCAGATCATCACACAAATATTCTTTAGCTCTTCTAATCTTGCTTCTGTGACCAACAGTTCTGCATTTATGGGTCATGATAATTCTTTTTAGCCAATTACTTTCTAGCTAGGCCACTTGACAGTTATGTGACTGGCTAAAGTTGTTACCGTGACTGAGGTATAGGTGATTTATTAGCTTACCATGAGTCACGCTCTTAGCACTGAAAACGCTAATTATGTGAACCTCGCTTTGGCCCCTACTTACCCATAGCAAGTACCATTCATCCTCATATTCGATTTATCTTTGTTGAGACATATGTGCTGTCCATAACCCTATGAGTCTGTAATTTAAATCAATGATAGTAATACTACTTCTATATCCATGGCGTTCCTGATGAGGCTTGAGATGTTCATGACAATAACTCTCTTGACATCATAGTAGCTAGTTGAACCTGTTAAGTAAAGACTGCTTGATCAGAATATTGTTTTATATTTTTCAGTTATTGTATATAGTATACAGTATGCAGACTTAATAGTCTACATATTGTTACTATAGGTTCCATACCTTAGCAAGTCTCATTACTGTTCATATTTGATAGTTAATTCTCTTGACTATATACCAAGTCTAATAGAGCTTTGTATACAATTTAATCCAATAGTTCTTATATCATTTCTATATTTATAGCTTCTTGCAGCTTAGAGCTCAAGATATTCATAATATATATATAGAAAGCTACTTCTAGAAAAAGTAGCAATTAGTTCTATAAATAGTTTTATCATTAAAATTCTATTTTATCATGCAAAATAATGTGAAGCATTATATTTCTATTATTTTGGCCTTAAGAGTCTTATGACATTACTGCGACTGTACTTAGTATTCAGCTTAATATTATTCACATTGTTTTAGTAATCTAGAGAATCTAACTTTAGGGCAGGCCCTAATACCAACTTTTTTGCCAAATCTTAATCTAATTGAAATGCTATGAGCTTAGATGAAGAAGTAGATCTAAGATGTTTATAGTATATGGAAATTCAACTATGACAAACTGTGAAAGGCTATAAAGTAGGCCTGGAAACATATTCCTAAAGAAAAGATCAATGAGCTGCTGGATGAAATGCAACCATGTTGCCAAGCGGTCATCAAGGCTGATGGATTGTTCACTCAATTCTAGATATTCGTAACATTACTTTCGCTGGGTAGGACAGTAGAATTAGGTGGGCCATTTTCGTGGGGTGGACGGTGGCCGCCCAAAAGCGGTGGCCGCCCTAAAAAGGCCGGTGGCTAAACAGACACGCTTCTATTTTATCCTGGGCCTCGCCTCGTACTCGGTAAGAAGCAAGGTCTCTGAATCCCTGTTAATCCCTGAGTGGCGCCTCGGTAAATTCCTAGGAAGCATCTCTAACAGTGACGCTGCAAATCATTCTAAACGAAAGATGACTGCATGTTTCTGATGCTCGCAATGATGCACCATACACCCCGTATTTTGCTCATGCCTCGCTTAGCGCGAGCTGTAATACTTGCCGCGACGAGGCTGAGCTTTCCAGTCTTTTCTCTCCATATTTCAGCCGGGTCTGTCTCTTCCCTCGTCAGTCTGTCGGGGGAAGGTTTTCTTTACCGTCGGTTATGGCGACCCTCAATCTCGAATACAACGCTCGCTGAGAGGCTCACAGCATTTGCCTTCATCCTTTAAGTCATGGAAGGGCTTCAGACCGCTTGGACCAAATATGGAGTGTTCCTCGGCCCTACAATCACTACAACAGCGAGCTCGCTTCTCGTCGCCGACGACGTACGCAACTGGACTCATCGGGGGGATTCTACCGTTTTGTCACCACGAGCCGGGCGACAACCCAGATCGTCGTTCAGATACTCTCCCAACTCCTCGGTCTTATCCATATCACCATAGTGCGTAAGCTCATCAATTACGCCATGAGACTGCGATTCAGCAAGGTTCCTGTATCGCTGGACATGGTTCGCCTCTGGAGCGACATATGCTCTCCTCGAATGAATTGGGACCTTCCACTAAGACTATCTGTCCTACTGCTCTGCTTCATTTCCCTCACCGTGATCCCATCTGGTTTGTGGGCTGGTGCATTGACGCCAATCAATACCCTCATTACATGGGGAGGGGCAGTACGAATCCCGCAGTACTCAAACACGACGCTCATCAAAGAGTACCCATCAGAGGTACGAAGCGCTGGACCCTCACGCCGAGATATAAAGGGCCTATTCACCTACTCTGTTGGCACAGAACTGCAAAGCTCTCTGCTCTTATCGGCTACCTTGGCGACAACTCTAGACGGCGGGCGTCCTTAAGCATGGCAAGATCGACAACTCACGATTTTCTTATTATGGCTGCTCCTACCGTGTCGGTGCATCTACAGGACTCGTGGATGATAACATACTTGGCAACGACCTTGCTACGGCTTACTCTTATCAAGAGCCAGGATACAAAGCGGTCACGACATGCAGATACCTCCCGAATAGCAGTGGAGCCTCAGAATACTTCGTTTACGTTGGCCACGGCACCTCGGCAATTGTTGCCATAGGAGTATCATACAAACAATCGAATTCAAGCCGCTTTCTTGCCATCGCCGCTGGGGATAGTTATGCTACCCTCAACGCAACTTAGTGCAGCGTGGATTTTATCCCCACACTTTTCAACGTCTCTGTCGGGTTGCGAAACAGGGACATCAACGTAACGGCAGCCTCGGGTGCCGTCGACATCGACCCCAGCGGGAACCTGACCTTTGTCACCATGCGTCAACTCGAACTCATCTCCAACGACCAGACGAACATCTACACCTCCCTCGTCGGAGACTCATTCCTCGCAAGTATCAGCGACTACAACACCTCAATGGCCAACGGTCCTAGCTATATTCCGACCGAAGCAGAGGCCACACTTTGCCGGATTAACAAACTCCATCACCTCAATGGTCGACGACATGCTCGTCGGGTACGCGAGCGCTCAATTAATGATCGGAAACGATTCACAAATTACATACGGGAGCATTCAAACCAACGCGCTCAGAATCGGTCAAAGCGCCTACATCTACGCCATCGCAGCAGTAAACGGAGTCATCCTGTTATTGTTCATCGCGGAAGCCATCAGAACAAGGGGATGGAAGAGACTCTCGTCATTCGACTACATGGACCCAAGGTGCCTCGTCATCGGGAGCTCCAAGGGCGGAAGAGGCATAGCAGAGGCTGCCGGAGAGCCGTGAAAGGCCTCGAATTCGACGTGGTTGCAGGATGGAACGGATGCTGCGATTGGTCGGTTACCGGTCGTGTTGGATGGTGGGCTGGATCCTGCGGTGGTCCTGGGAGCTAGGCGTGCGGGATATGACGACCAGAAACTTCCCACGGTTGGGATTAGCCCATCGTCAAGCATGCTTGCATGAACTTGAAATTCGCACGAACTTGCTGGTGGTACAAACGTATCAGTCGCGCGAACAAGTGGATCGTGTGAGCACATAGATCAGACGTCGGAAAATCATATTCCAGTGGAAATGTGGCTACGGTCCTCCGTACGGAGTATCACCTTGCTATACAGCAAAAGCTGCACACGCACTGGGCAGGTACGAGAAGGCGCTGGGGAAGGGGCACCCGTTCGCGCTGAGGGCTAGCAACCTTGCGTTGGTGCTAGATAGCCAAGTACGAGGCGGCGGAGAAGGATATGTATAAGCGAATGGGACGGGATTTATGTATATATCTAGGATACAAAATAACTATATTTTGCCTTTTTTTGGGTCGTCCTCTAACTGGGGTAAAAATTGAGAAACGGGGCTTGTATGTGAAAGAGTCTCTCGACTGCTCGTCCGTTTTGTGTTGGTTTATTTATTTTGCTCGTTTGTGAGTTCAAACGAAAGTCACGAATGAAGTTTCCAGTCAATCAAATTGATTGAAAAAGGGCTAGCTAGGAGGAGAGAGAAGCACGCATAACGCGCACGAACGATTTATCTACAAGTAAAGATTGTGTTCTTTCCCATAGGAATAAAAGAGAACTCGGGAGGCTGCTGTTACGGGAAACAAGCAAATGAGTGACCCTTTCCCTTCCATTCAATTCGATGTTTTCGGTGATATCTCGCGGTTGTATGTTGCCCTTCCCTCGTTGAGCAATTGAAATGTTCAGATAAAAGTAATATCTTAATGAGTTGAGCAACCCAGGCCAACAAGAACGATGAATAAAATTGTAGAGAAGAAGACAGTCAGATGGGTGATGTAGCAACCTAGAGCTTCTATGCGGAGTCCGGCTATATGTTGGAACAAGGGACCCATCCCGACCAGCCCAGCGGCGAAATGAGATAAAAGGTGGGAGAAAAATGTATGCAAAAAGATGCGAAAAAGGATCGGGGAACGATGAGAGGATGACTGAAGGAGAGTCGTGTAGAAAAAGATAGAAAGTTAGAAGCGGGTGGCTGCTAAAGCACAGCCAAGGAGATGTTCTTGCTGCTGTCTTTGAAATGCTTTCAATCCACATCTGATCTTATGTACCGCCAATCAGACGGAAGAGTTCACCGCGTCTCCAGATCAGCTCATCCCAGGTACCGTACTCCACCATTTGCCCGCCCTTAAGGACGCAGATCCGCTCTGCCATCTTCATCATGGCTGTCTCGTGCGTGACTACAACAACCGCCATACCTTGACTGACGACTCTCCTCACAGCATCTCTAATCACTTCCGCACTCTGCGAGTCGAGGCTGCTCGTTGCTTCATCTAGTATTAATATCTTTGGCTTCCTCGCCAATGCCCTCGCAACTATGATACGCTGGGCCTGTCCACCTGACAGAGCGGAACCTCGATCACCGACAGGATGGTTGTACGTGTCTGGTAACGTTGTGATGAAATCGTGGATACCAGCTTGTTTGGCGGCGGTCGTAATGTCAGAGGTAGTGTATGAGCCTTCAGGTAGACCATACGCAATATTTGCGTAGATGCTCGCGTTGAAGAGAGTAGGGGTTTGTGAAACGATGGCGATTTGAGATCGTATGGTGGGAGTATGATAGTGATTGATCGGAGTTCCGTCCGCGAGGATGCGACCAGATTTCGGAGTGTAGAGGCGGAGGAGTAAAGCCGTAATTGTCGATTTTCCGGATCCAGAGGCGCCAGCAATTGCTGTGCAAGTTCCAGGCTGGATAGTGAGGTTGAAGTTAGAGAGGACAGGAAGAGATGATCGAGGGTATGAGAAGGAGACGTTATCAAAGGTCACTGCGCCAGTAATTGGAGTTCTCTTTTGACCATAGTGTTCATAAGAGTTCAGACGCAGGTTTGCCAGGCGAAGAACGCGCTTTGCCGTGTCTTTGCTGCTGCTGATTTGTGGCACTGTTGGTCGTTAGTATGAAAATTGGTCGGAGGCATTCAGTTGAAAGGACTTACTAAAGCTGATAATCTGATTTACACCCGCAATACTGAAAATCAGGAGGGAGAATGCGGTCAGAATATCGTGTACGCCGAACTTGCCTTTAGCAACTAAAGTAGCACCGTTGTAAAAGAGGAGCGCTGTAGGTCGGTTAGAAAATGGAAAAAAATAAACATACTGTGGAGAGATGACGTACCTGTAGTGAACTGGATCCCGGAGTCGGTCAAACCGAAAAAGAATCCGGAATAGAAAGCTCTTCTCAATCCCACTCTGAGCGCGTCCCGAGTTGACTTTGCGTACTTCTTTCTGAAATAATCCTCCAACGTCAACGCTCTAACTGTATGGATGTTTAGGAAAGTCTCGGTGAATATCGTGCCCGAAGCTTCAGAAGCGTCATTACTCCTCCCTTCCCATTTCCCAGAAAAGTATTCAAAGCCCCTAGTGATGCCATAGATAAACGGTGAAGCACTGAGTCCGATAAGGGTCAACCGCCAGCTAACTACTAAGCTCCATGTGATCCCTAGAACCAGCATGACCGCCGCCACAAAGACAAATGCTGCGAACCTACCGATCAGATTCCGCATCTCCTCAGCGTTCCGGTCAAGGTTCTCCCCAAGCTTCGAGAGCGAGTTTTTGTCTTTGTTAAACCATGAACGAGGCTGCTCGAGGATGCGTTTGAAAGCCTCAATTCTTAGCGAATCAACCCAAGCCTGGCCACACATTTCTAGGAGGTAGTGCATCATGTAGCTTGCAATTGCGCTGCCACCAGATACTGCAAGAACAGCCAAGGACCATCTTTTCGCCTCTTCTGCGCGGCCCGTATTCAGGTAGAATGTCGACAGCAGTTTCGCAAACAGGAATGCAAAGACAGGTGTAGAGCATGCGTGAGCAAGCGATGCTAGGAAACCGAGTAGTAGAACGATACGCATTTTCCAGTTCAGGTTCGGCCAGACTGTTGAAAATATCTTTAGAAATGTGACACGTTTCTGCCTCGGTGGTAAAGGAAGTTCTCGGTTTCGCACAAGTTGGTTAGGCTCTGGTGGATCTGGTATTGCAATATTCGTATTTTTGGGTGTGCTTAAAGGAGATCTGGGACGGCTCAAAGACGTCCTTCCACTTAACGGAATACGAATGTGACTTCGGCTTGCGATTGTTGCTTGACCACTTAGCTCGACCAATTCCAGGCCTCTAGATGGCCCAAAGTCCATGCTCTGCCCCCAACTTGGAGTCGGTGGTGAATCTAGCAGTGGCGATAAAGGCGGAAGATCAATGGCGGCACGAGTATCGAGAGCCGGATGTCTGTACAAACTTGGGATATATTGAGTTGTAGTAGGAATCTGAATGTTGAGAGAATCCACAGAGATCTGGGAGTTTCCCCGAAGGCGATCGATTGAGTTGGTGGAGTGCACGCGAGGGATAGCCTGAGCCAGGGTATCTTTCTGGCTGGTGCCCGGTTGAGACTTCATTGGGTTCATCCCAACAACTAGGAAAGAGCAGAATGGGCCTCCGATGTCATTTTCGAGAGCTTTCCGGTATCCTTCTTGGACCACTTCCCCAGCATCCAACACGTAAAGATAGTCTTCTTCATTAATTTGAGAAACATCATGCGTGATGATAATAGTGGTCTTTCCTCGTCGCCACTCTCGGACAGCATCCATAACCAGCGACCGACTGCTCTGATCCAGTGCGCTAGTAGATTCATCGAGAATCAGGATTGGAGTGTCCCGTAATCGAGCTCTCGCAATGGCAATCCGTTGTTTTTGCCCCCCGCTTAATGAATTTCCGCCAGCTCCGACAAACGTGCTCAGACCATTCGGCATCTCGATGAGTGTTTCTCGGAGGGAAGCAACCTCGACAGCCTCCTTCACTTCCCACATAGCAATATCTTCATAGTCCTTGCGGCCCAAGGCGATGTTCCGAAATATAGTCTCGCTGAAGAGAACGCTCTGCTGTTGGACAAGCGTAATGTTGTTTCGGATCCAGTTAATGTCCAGAGTCTGAAGAGGATTATCATCAATCATAATAGTACCTTCATTCGCTTCGTAGTATCGTAGCAGGAGATTGCCTAATGTGCTCTTGCCTGACCCGCTCTTGCCTATCACGAATGTTGTTTCACCGGCGGGGAAGAAGAAGCTTGCACGATTCAGTGACCATTGGCCCAGGCGGGTTGGATATGCAAAGGATACCTAGACAAGGTTAGCTTTGTGGAGATCATATTGAGACCAAGCGGGAGTACTTGCGTTTTTAACATCGATGTCGCCTGAGCAAGAGTTCGGAATCAGGCCCCCTCTCATGTCCGTGACTATCCTTCCACGCTGTACTTTGAACATAATAGCTTTAAGTGCTGCACCAGCTGCTTTGCCCTTCTCAATCACGATCATGTGAGGAAGGACCTGTTCGAACGACTGTGTCGCGCCCAAGCAAGCCCAGAAAGTCGTCATAATCTGCCCAGCAGATATGCCACCTGGAACAAACAGAGAACTGCCATACCAGAAGCCCTGTACAAACATCGATAGTGTAACGAGAGTAACCAAGCCAATCTGTAAGGCATTGGAGCGGGCCTGACTAAGGTAACATTTCGCTGCGTTGCGAATTGCAGTAGAAAACAACCACATTTCGTATGCGTGTCCGTTGTATGCTTTGACTGTATCAATCGACGAGACTGCATCATTGACGGTCTTTGCGGCATCAGCCAAGTTCTCTTTCTGCGAGTCGATGCTTAGCTGCATTTTCGCTGATATGAGTGACAGAAGGACGGTTGTCAAAGGCACTGCCGCTAGGATGACCAGTGTCAAACGCCATGAGTAGTAGAGAGCTACTCCTATGGATACTGTAGTCGCAGTAGCAGATTGTATTGCAAAGCCAAGTGGTTGAGACGTCGCGGATTGCAGCTCTCGTATTTGTCTGCAATATCCGTTAGGTTCTAACTCAGCAGTGAGAAGATAAGAACGACTCACGTTTGGCAGCGAGGTATCAGAGCACCGACTCCGTCCTTTCTCTTATCGTACCACCCCATATCCTTGTTTAGAAGGCCCTCAAAGAGGCTATCTCGAACGCTCTTTGCCTGCAGCTCTCCGAAAAGGATCCAGAATAGATAGAAACTTCCATTCAAGAACCACCCTGTTGAACCCACGCCGACAAGCCCAAGGCAGCCAATTGTAACCTTCCTCACGAGTTCTTCGCCATTTAGTTCTCCCGCTCCGTAAGCCGTGAAGTTATTGAAGATCTTGCCGAGAAGAATTGCAACTACTGGTGGACCGAATCCGGATGCGATCGAAAGTATCGTTGCCAGAACCAAGGTGACTTTGTGTCGTTTTGTCATGAAGACAAAAAGAGTCCTCCATCCAGCGCGCGCAATAATCTTTTCATCATCGCCCTCCAGCATCCGTTCTCTTTCCCCTCCCCCAGTATCCTCCATTGGGGCCAGAGGCTTTCGATTCGCTTTTGTCCAGTAATTGACGTTTGCGTTGGGGTCTTCTAGATCTCCTGCTAGCTTAGTCATTTTGATTGTGATAACGAGGTTGGTGTGTCTAAAAAAGATGTATAAAGTGATTTTGAGGATGTATGAAGTAGAACAGGATGAAGTGGCAAAAGAAGAAAGAAACTCGTTCCTTAAGTGGAAGCGCGTAGCAATCAACACGCTAAATGGGCAAAGTGAAAGGAAGTTAATTTGGCCATACAGAGAAACTCTGTTGGCCAATCAGGGCGCGACGTTATTGTAGATATTTCTTATTGTTGTTGTTGGAGAACAATAGGAAAACTAAGACGTGGCTAGTGCGGACTCCCACACCAGCCTCATGAAAGCCATGACAGATCGAACCATATTGTGAAGGAATCAGAAGTATTCTTCCATTTGAAAATTGGAAAAGGTTGTTATGATGTTCGCGACAGCAGAAACGACTGCATTGTAAACATCAATCTCCACCTATTCCACTCACTCTTTTCTAACTTTTCGATCCACAAGTGAAATGCGAAACTGCCGAATACCAATTAATACATCTCATATATCCATTTTAGATGTTCGGAAGCTGTAAGCGTAGGATGGCTTCAGATGCCCTATCGTAGTCGCAGGAGGTCGAGGTCGAACAAGGGAGTCCAGCGTCCGAGTAGAAAACCCGACTATCAATAATGCGAAAGTTCCTAGATATATGTAACACGACGGCTCAATCGTATTGTCCGGAGTGACGACCCGCGCGTAAGCAGGTCCCGATGTCATGCAGCGAGGATGTCGACCTTCACGAACGATCTGTAGAAGTCTGCGAGCGTATGCCAAACAATTCCTCAGTTTCGCCTCTCAATGCGACAGTTCGTGACTTCAAAGAGGTGGATGTCGCGCGAAGGATGTAGGAGACGTCATTCTAGCTTCACCACACCACGCACCTTAGGCCTGCAATGCGTCGCAGCTATCGCGTCCTGAGATCCGGTATCACATAACCACTGCACTTCACTCTTATCAGATCATGCAGCATCGCCAGCATCGCGTAAGCACAACCTCATAATAATGGAGTCCTCTAAAGGAAGTTAGGTTCCACAGCCAGCGGCAGAGCGAAAACCCGTAAAGATATCGGGATCAAGAAGCAGAGCAAGACGCTGGCCTCTATGTGCAGTAACCCTGCCCTTCCCTCCAAAACACAACGTGAGCCAAAGATACGGGGTAGAAGGATGGAGATTTAGAGAACTTCAGCTAGAAGATTCCGATATCCTATCACGACGTTATAAAGCCTCAAAGGGCTGAGACAGGTATGCATAGAAAGCGGTAATTAAAGGCTCCAAATATCAGAAGCACATCCTCCCAAGTTATGTAGATAGCGGCCTATCGCAACAGCAGCTCAAATTGGGACTGGCAGTAAAGACGATAAATAAAACCAAGATGTGCAAACATCTCCGTGCAAGACGGGAAACCTCAGCTAGACGGAATTCCCAAGGGAGTCGGCTGGATGGGGTTATACTATCTAATCCAGATTCCTGTTGCCTAGATATTGTACAAAGCCGGAAACAATCGTGATATAGGTGGCTCATGACGGCTAGCTATCCTCCGGAAATGTCTCGGTTTATTTCTTTTCCTCATCCGGATGCTCCTTCTCATAAACCCAGTCATTAAGCCCCTCTCGATTCCTTTCCAAAAACCACAGTTAGCAACCGTACCACTAACAATACCCTCGGAGCAAACCTTGCAATCTCCACCGCATAAAACTGCATTCTCGGCACAAAGATAGTTTCCTTCTCCCCATACTCCCACTTCGGATTCGCCCTTAACAACGTCCCGAAATTATAATCCGACACCTTCTTCTCATACGCCGTCATGAATTTCCGCCACCGCTCCTTCCCGGCTGCGCTCTTCATCTCGTCCTCGTCGATCGTGGCGGAGGGGTCAAATTCGGGAAAGTCACGCTTTAGGTGCTCATAGATCTCTTCGTCGATTTTTGTTAGGCGCAGTTGGGAGGCTCGCATCTTTTCGAGAATGGACCAGTATGTGGACATGTGTTGGACGGCTAAGACAGTAGGGATGAAGAGTTAGCTTGTGGTTCCTCAGAAAAGCCGTAAAGCTAAAGGCGAGAGACTTCGGAGCTAGTGTTATCATGTGTCCGTCTGAGAAAAGGGACGAACCCTTGACAGCGAACTGCTTCTCAATCTAGGGTGAAGCATCCACATGTCAGCGCATCCCTTCGGATACAAATCAGCCGGGAGTTCCAAGGGTACTAACATCTTCCAGGTTATCAGCTTCATCTGGATTGAAGTCTTTTGGCGCTGGCACGTTTGACATGTTGGAGTAAGAAGGTCTTGTAGTTCAAACTTTGTTGATATTCGAGAGATAGGCGGTTGTCGCGCCCAAGAAAATCTCGACGTTCTTCCCACATGTTTGCACTGTTTGCACTAGTGCGGGGCGGATTTCCGCCCCACCATCCCGCTTCGCACCTTCACCCTAGTTGAGGCCCGCCACAACAACCAAAGGAAAAAAGAAGTATGAAGGCGGAAAAAGAAGTTCAGCCGGTGTAGTCCTTCAAAGTGGAGTACCCCAGCCTACATCTCCTTTTTATCGCGCTAAACCAAATGGGATCATAATGACACGGGAAAGAATTGACCTACGGTCTGAGAAATGTCTCGCCTCGGTGGCGAGGAAACGATGATACGTGATCTGACGGGCTAGTTTTGATGGTATATTGCCATGTCTCATAACCTTTCAACTCTTAATAGTTCGAATCAAATGCCCTCCATCTTCACGATGGCCAAAGTAAAGCTTCTGTTGTTCACCACTATGAGACAAAAGTATTTTTGAATATAGAGCATAAGGTACAACGGAGCAAAATATGAAACCTTTAGTTCCTCTTCAATTCAAATCAAGGGGTATTCGTTCCCGGACATTTCATTTAGACGCAACTATGTAGGACCGAGCCACATGCACCATCGCGCCATCTTTTCGGTACAAAATCGTAGACGTGGCAATGTAGGTACGAGAATCTTAAAAGAGAAACTGCAATGGCGGTCACAAACCTCGGTTGGGGCCCATGCACAACCAATCGCGCCCGCTAAGTACAAGAAAATAGGTTCTTAGAAGGAATAGATTAGCGCAGTAGAAATTGTCCTCCATCGTATGGCTACTTTTACTGCCATTGTTGCTGTTGTTGCTGCTGCTGTGGCACTTGCATGTTGTTCTCTCCTAGCCGTGGAAACACAGGAATTGTCGGGATCTGCTCCAGGCCGCCCATGATTCCTTGGCCTTGTTGCCAGCCAGCACCAGTCTGTTGATTGTGGAAGGTGCTTTGCCGGAATGGATTCGTTGAGCTTGCGGCATTAGAGGCTAAACCGCTTGGCGGGGGAGCGGTAGGTTGTTGTTGTTGAGCTGGAGACGCGTTTCTAGCGAACGGATTGGTAGTTGATGGGATCGATCGGTTTGGCTGCACTGATTGAGGTTGCGATGGAAGCTGCATTGGCGACATAGTCGATGTAGGGGTTGCAATATTTGAGGATAACGGGGTCGAGAAATTGGAAGATGCTTGACTAGAAGTGGTTGGATGAGTAGCAACACCTTTAGCAAACGGATTGGTACCCTGTTGCCGCAGAAGAAGAGAGGGCACCTGAGGACTGCTGGCGTAGGGTATAGTTGGCACAGCGGCGCTACTAGTAGGCATCACCGATTGCCGGAAAGGATTTGTTGTTTGCTGTTGTCCTGTACCGGGATTGCTGAGCGGTTGCTGAACGAATTGCTGCTGGGCGAGCGGAGGTTGGAAGGAAGCCACATTGCTCTGCGGTATCGGGGATAGTGTCGATGGCGAACTAAAGCTTTGCTGGGCTTGCATTGGAAAGGTTCCGAAGGTTTTAGGCTCTGGACTTTGCTGCATTTGCGGCTGTGGAGGCTGATTCATCTGCATATTCATTTGCGGGTTGATCTGCGGATTCATCTGTGGCACGAAATTTGGTGCAAACTGCTGTGGCTGACTCATCGGCTGAGGAACAAATCCGCCTGGTTGAACAGCATATCCAGGTTGCTGATATGGTTGAGTTGCAGGGTTGAATTGTGTATTTTGTTGCGGGAATTGATATGTCTGTTGTGTTGGAGTTTGTGATTGAGGCACAGTCTGTTGGCTCTGTTCGATCGGCCCGAAAAAGTCAATCAGGTGGGGCGCAGGACCTTTGGTTTCTTGTTTCGCTGGCTGTACTGGATTTGGCTTTGGAGATGGAAATGTTTCTTTTTGTTGGGCGGGTTTCGGGCTGTTTGTCGCCCGCACCTTAGTTGCACCATTTGCAGCTCCACCTCGTCCCCTCTTTGCTTCTTGCGCGGCAAGATACTGTCGCCTGTTAACTTCAAAATCTGGATCATGCAGATACTCCTCCAAAGAGGTGGTTAGGCTAGTGGGCGCGTGCTTCAACTTTGGCACTTCTAGCCGCGTAGAATTCTCATATTGTCGGGCAACTGCTAGATAATCTACCACCTGGGTGGTCTGCTTGCTGAATATTTTATAAATCTCCAGTGCGCGCTCCGCGTCGTACCTCGACATTTCAAAGTAGTGTTCTGGTGTAGTCTCACGTTAGTACACTGTAACAAAATCAACAGTCATCAGTCGTACCAAGAAGATTGATAACACCCTCATTCATGACAAAGTACAATGCCAACAAGTCGGTCACTAGCAACCTAAACGCAGTAAGAGTGATCTCATTTTCAATATCATTCGAAAGAATCTTGAAAAATCTGTTAGCATGCGAATTACAGAAATTCGGATCACATCTCAGCGTCCATATACATACGTCACACTTCAAAAGCGCCGTAATCTGGTCTTGGACACTCTCCGTCTCCCTCAGCAAGCCTTTCTCAACCGTAAGCCTCTTGAGTCTGCCTTCCCCATCCCCTACATAGTCGACCTTTGTGTCTCGATAACTCTTGGCTCTTTCTAAAAGGTATTGCGTATAATGTCGAATGTTCCGTCCTTGCATCTGAGCTGGTTTTCCATGTGCAGTTAGTACGCGATACATCAGGTTGCCTGAGCTAAGGCTGAGTTATGCCAGACAAATGACATATTGGCCGGGGTTGGGACAGACTGACCATCTGAGTAGTTGCTTATGGCAAGCTTGCTTGGATGCTTCGCAAGGTATCGCAGTGTAACGTCTCGCTCCCCTTCACGAATCATCAGGTGCACAATGATTAAGCTTTTAAAAACGATAGTCCATGTTGAATCCCTCAGGCGATTCTGCAGGGCGCGGAAGATCTCCGCGACACCGGCCTCGCCAGAATGAGTGGCTATAAGGATGTGTTCGACATATTTCGACTTAGGCGCAGCAAGCTGAGGAAGAAATGCCGTAAGCAATGTTGAACGTTTCATATATTTCATATTCAAAGCACTGCAGTATAACGACATACTTTAACCTTAGTGCCACCCTTCACTGACTTCTCAAAAGAGCTTGCCATATCTGCGCGCCGTCAATCGAGATCGCTGTCGATTGAGTCGTATGGACGGTGATATGGCGGCAGAGAGAATGCCTGGCAACTGAATGCACAGGCCTACCCTCTCAGTCCAGTGCTGTAGCTAACAAAGCTGGCTGAGGTTAGCAGATACACTGCTACGGGTAATGAGCCAAGAGAGTGTAGGTGTTGCCAGCGTGAGCGAGATATGGAGATTAAAGTGTCCGTTTGTTGTAATATGCACGACGCCGAACCTAGATGACGACCCGGATAGCCCCGGAATAATAATCCACGTTTTCGTGGCGGCGGATTGGGGGAATACAGAGTGTGCGGTTTCGTGGTTCGGATTATTTGGCGTCGAAGTGCAGAGTCTCCGGCGGCGATGACGGACAAGGTTGGTTACGTTGCTGGCCGAAGCTAAAATTCACACGTGGTGTGGTAGACTCGCGTATCGCAAAATCAGACTAAGATCGTCTCATATTGAGAATCATAATCTCATGGATTTATATTTCTATCATGTCGCCATGTTGTTACGTCTGTCTTCCAAGCGTAAGTTCAAGAAAGCAAACAAACAGAAGAGAGACTGTTGACATGGCACAGTGATCATTTTCGTTCTGTCGCTAGGCTATACATGGAGAAGAGAACTGCTTTCCTGACATCTCCTGACAATGCCTGCGAGACATCAATATGCCATTAGAATTGTCCGATAGCCGAAGAAAAACATGATCCTCGATTTCCCGGTCCCAATGTCAGTTGTAAGCTGGCCAGTTGCCATTGATACTAAATACACGAGCACGAGTGCTTCTCCTTCATCCCCGACCGACACGAAACCTCAGGAAGCAATGCTAAAAGTAAAGAGACACCTTCCAAGTCTTATTTTCAGAGATGCCATAACCGCGTCCGTTGAAGTAACAAGATGGTGTGCCGGACACTTATTTCACGCTCCTGATCCGTCTGCAATGAGCCACTCAAGCCCGATGAAGGGAGAGCTCATATACTCAAGATCAGAATTGATTCATGTGTCACACGCTAGGCTTTCATCATCTAGACACGTTGCATGTTAGCTGTATCCTTTAGCATTGAGATGCGCTGGGTTTAGACTCACTTTTGGAAAACTTGGAAGGATGAAGAGAAAAGGTCGAAAAGACGACGCAGAAACAGTTTATGTGCGGAAAAGCAGATTATGTCAGCGAGTCGGGTCTAGCCGTATTTCCCGGGCAACTTCGCAGCTTGCTCTTCAATAAGAATGCGGCAGCAAAAACCATGAATGTCGGAGGATGCTTGAGACGGGCTCTCCGTGTGAAACCGGTGCCATGGCAGTCCTCTATGGGTCCGAAGCAGCGCCTTCTGCAGTCTACGTGGAGCTCTCGCGGTTGGGTATTAAGAATACCTACGCAAATACCTTCTCGCCGGAATATTTCCCTTGAGCCTAGTCATGTTGAGCCTCCGGAGTCCGTTGAACTAATGAAGTCGTCTCGTAAGTGCGAAGCCATGGATGTTGTAGTTCTAGCTGATTGGGGCAGTTGAATTCGTCAACGCGACCCACGAGATCAAAGACGTGAACAAAACTCTCCTAGAACAAGAAGTTATCATCCACGGTTATCTAGGGTCTCGTACGGACTTGAGCAAAAAGCTCTACTTTGCTCCAATCCAGAGCAAAGATCTAACATATCGAATACAAATCGTCTCGCACACAAATACATTAGACGGACGGGAAAGCCTTGCTCACGACAAGTTGAAGTCAATCGAATCCAATAGTCCAGTTGCTGTCCGTGGCACGGTTAAGGCTAGGCTTTCCCCGAAGGAAGGCTTTAAAGACGATAATATGATACAAGATGTGGAGATTGGGCTGAAGGATGTTTACTGCTTCAACATGTTTCCTAAAGACATTGTCGTCACGGATAGTACACAATTCCCCTTGGAACAGCGGCATCTCCAATTGAGGACAAGCGAGGACCTTCGTCAAGCTCTTAGGTACAGAGCACAAGCCCTCAGCGTTTGCAGAGATGAATTGAGCAAACAGGGTTTTCTAGAGGTTGAGACGCCACTACTATTCAAATCCACTCCCGAGGGGGCAAGAGAGTTCTTGGTTCCGACACGGCAAAGAGGCTTGATGTATGCATTACCGCAGAGTCCTCAACAATACAAGCAGATCTTGATGGCAAGTGGAATACCGAAATATTATCAAGTTGCAAAGTGCTTTCGAGACGAGGATATGCGGGCGGACAGGCAGCCGGAATTCACGCAGGTACAGTGAGCGATGACCGAATTGTACAGCATGAAGCTGATCGCGTTAAGATTGATCTGGAAATGTCGTTTGCAGGAGCTGAAGATGTCATGAGCTGCATTGAGAATCTCATCAGGAGACTATGGCGTGACTTGTTGAAAATCGAGTCATTGCCCGCAAACTTCCCCAGAATGACCTATGAGGAAGCCATGTCAAAGTACGGCTCAGACAAGCCCGATGTCCGTTTAGGAATAGAGGTGCCGACCTTTTCTTATTTGGACTATTCGTCGTGTCTCATCGCTAACTCTTCGTCAGATTGTTGACATCTCACCTTTTGTTCCTAAAGAATTGGTCAGCATGCTCACATCTATTTCCGAACCAATTGTCGAAGCATTCAAAATCCACATTTCAGATGACCCTGAGGTGACACGGAGAGCTATGATGGCATTCATGGATTCACCCAATGGGTACACTTTTCAAACGCAACATGATGGCGCGCCCGGGTTCTTCATAGTGGATTCCAGCCAGCCACTACGAGGCCTTGCTGGGTTTGGCTTTGAGGGAGCTGAACGTCTTGACGAGATTCTAAACCTCGAAGACGGCGACTTGATCGCCGTTCAAGCGCGGAAAAACACACGCCACTTCGGAGGCTCCACGAACCTCGGCCGACTACGCCTTGCCATATATGATTGGGAAGTAGAGCATGGCCGTCTTGATTACCCGAAGAATTTCGAGTTCCTGTGGGTGTATGACTTTCCTCTCTTCACACCTCCGAGCCTAGAGGACCCAATTGGCGCTGGTCAGCAGGGTTATGCGGGCTTCAACTCTACACACCACCCGTTCACGTCCCCGAAAACGGCACGGGATATTGAACTGCTGCTCAAAGACCCGTTGGCTGTTAGAGGGGAACACTACGATCTTGTTCTGAATGGCGTAGAGCTCGGCGGCGGCAGTCGACGAATCCACAGCGCAAAGCTACAGGAGTTTATAATGACGCATGTTCTCAAGGTGAGAATCCATCGCTACTTAGCCAAAGTTAACCCCAGATACTCCCACGGCTACTAACATTGTACAGATGAGATCTCTCCGACTAGCGGAGTTCTCCCACCTCCTCGAAGTTCTCCGAGCTGGCTGTCCTCCACACGCCGGCATCGCTCTCGGTTTTGATCGCCTAATGCAAGTGATGCTCGGAAGAGAAAGCCTCAGAGACGTCATTGCCTTCCCGAAATCCGGAAAGGGCCAAGACCTTTTGGTAAACAGTCCCAGCAATGTAAGATCCACTGCGCTGGAGCAGTATCACCTCAGACCAACAGTCGGCGATGTTTGGGATAGATTTCTCGGGAAAACCCCTGCCGAAAGATCGGCCGCGCTGCGGGAGACGCCACTTGGACCAGTGGATCCTCCTACGATTAAATATCTCGGAGGCCCTCCGCCGCTTCGGTCAAGATACGCTATGAGACTTCGGCGTATGAACAATATGAAGCGAAATAGTCCAGAGGAATCAGGCCTTGAGCGACCAGTATCCGATCGAGAGCAGCCGGAGTCAAGCGATGATCGGATTCTGAAGTCCCCAAGTGACCCTACTAGCACTTGATGCAAATCGAATCTTTGCAGCACTTCGAGAGCCGGTTGTAATGTAATACGAGTGTACAAAAGACAGAGGCTCTAGACGGCGTTTAAGACTTGTTTAGGTTTATAGAATGGACATTCATCTCATCACTTTAGCGCAGCATCTGTACAATAAGTCTGAACTTCAATCATGTACCCATAGAAACCTACCTACAACCATCTTCAAGCGTAGCATATACAGACGTCCTTTTTTTAATTCCTAGCCAACGCTATGCACGCGCAACAGCAAAAAAGATTATCCCCCTCCGCTAGCCCTCCCCCATATCCTCCCCTCCACCACCTCACCCAATCTTCGCCTTACTAAAATCCATCTCCGGATGCTGTTCCTGAAACCTCCTCAACATCTCCATCTTCTTCTCCTCATCACTAGTCGGCTTCCCCATCTCCTTCTGGCGCTGATCATACATCATCTTCTCGACCATAGACCTCGTCTCGCCGTCCAAATCACTCAACTTGCTATTCTCCGGCTGAATCTTCGAAGTATCGATGGTCGGGTGATGCGTCAGAACGTGTGGCCACCATTCCAACTGATTGACCTTATCAAGATGAATACTGACTTCCTTTCCAGAGGGTGTAGTTTCGAGCGTCCATGTGGACTCATCAACATGAATCGGTTTCGGTAGGTCACCCTAACCGCCCATCTCCCAGTTAGCTCCCAATCAACACTGCACTCAGACTATTAACATCTACACACCTCCATAATAGCCTCCTGCCCCTTCAGCCCAACCTTCAGCCTCTGCTTCCTAACCACAACATCCAAATCCCTCCCTTTAATATTCGCCGGCACCGGGACCGTGATCTCGACATCCTTGATAGTCTGTGTCCACTTATACGGCAGCGTGGCTTGTTCCGCCGCTTCTTTAGCGCGGAGCTCGGCGTCTGCTTTTTCGCGCTCGGAGGGGGTGGGTGAAGTGGAGCGGTCCATGTCCTTCTCTTTTGAGTGAGGGTATAGAGGGTGGTGTATTTTGAGATTGTGATTTGAAGGATCGAGGTGACGCGACTTGTTTTGTCGATCAGGTTCTAGAAATTTCGTGTTTGGCGGGGTGTGGACGATTGCATTGCGGGGTGCGAAGAGCCGCACAAGTGAGCTCAGGACGTACAATATACGTTATGCATGATGACCTAAGCAGCACACTTGAAACGAAAAACCGGCCTGGAGATATGAGATATACGAGCCGTGTACCTGCGTCATGAGGTCGCATTGACAACCTAGTTTATAGAACAAGTCAACTATTATCATGGAATTGCCACGCAGAGCGGCAGATATCAGCCAGCCACAGACAGGCTAAGAAGGACATGGGTAGACAGGAATACCAAGGCTGCTGCTTTGCATGCATACTGCGTACACTGCGTCGAAGGATCATCTTGGGGGCAAAAAATATGGGACCACGGTGGCGATTGCATACTTAAGACTGTGTTGTTCATTGCGAAAAATAAACACTCCCCATACATACAAAGAGCCTACCATATAATGAAAGCCCGCCAACCGCCCGCCCCCACCTCTTATGGTTCAATGTATATAGAGATAAGACAAAAAGCAAAAATGAGCTGACTATGTCAGGCAAGATATTTTAGTAGTACAGCAACCAATTTTTTTCGTGTGAACGAAGCCTCTTTCTACCGATGATGTTGATGCTTGTGTTGTGTTTTATGTTAGACCAAACAAAATACCACCAACGTTGAAAACAGAACAGAACGCCTCGAAAGGGAAATCTTTGCAAAGCTGTAAATGATCGAAAGGGACAAAATGCCGCTGTACCAGCGCCGCACACCGCCACTCGCCCAAACAATGAACTCGCTGTAACTCGGGAGAAGGTAAAAGCAGAAGACCTACGTGTTTCGCAAATTGTACGCATGAAAAACAGATTGAGAACGCAAACTTTGTACGGGTGCATATGGCTCTGATAAGAGTGCAAGAGCTCGATATAGTTGCCGGTCCCTGATACGCGCATGAAAGCAGGGTAATGATAGTGGAAAATTCAAACGCATTTTCGTTCGCTGTAGAAAGACAGTATAGTAGAGAAGGCAAAATCGCTCCGTGATGAAGTATTGACATGGACAACCCCAATCGCCAGTGCGCCTCTTTCAGACGTATTTACCAATCTCACGAGTCTGCCGTGGCTTCAGCAAAGAGGTTCAATCATTAAGCCATCTTAACCATTTTCCCTCAACGTCCGGGCATTCGAGTTCCGCCAAATGGTCCCGGGTGAAACGGATCGTACGGTGCGGACCTAGGAACGGAGGTCGAGTCGGTACCGCTAAGAGATCGGGGATCCATTCGCTGGTCTGCGGCCGGAAGAACAAGTGTGTATCCAGTCGGGGAGCCAGCAAGAGTAACTTTGGTCTCCGGAAGCTGAGGAAGATGGTACGTAGAAGGGAGTGTACTAGTTCGTCGACGGGTCCGCCTGCCCGTAGAATCACCAGCCTGGCTCTCTGGCCAGGGACTACTACCAGAGGCACTAACGTCGCTCTCTGGTAGCTGGGTATTCGGCCGCAACCGTGGAGAAAGCGGTCGCGGGAGAAGCTGCTGGTGGTTTGGCATACTATAAACAATTCCCCGGAAGTAATCACGCTCGCTGCGGTAAAAGTCCCTCTCCTGTTCGAGCTTCTGAATAGTGTGAGACGCTTCTCGTTCCCGTTCCTTTCGGCGTGCTCGAAATCTCGCAGAAGCTCCAGCGTTTCGCTTTCGCTTCTCGTCTGCAGCTCTAGACCCATTTTCAAGGTCGATTCCACCGATTTCGATCTGGGGATAGTAGCTAACACCAGGTCCATGCTGAAAGCGGCCCTCCAGAGGTGATCCTGCAGACCTGCCACCCTGTTGGTGCACTACCGGCGCCCCATACTGTGGGGCGTTCTGGTACGACTGCGGATGCTCTTGAGCTGCCAGTGGGCGAAAAGGAGCAGCCGGTGATGTCTGACTAGGTTGGCTAAAGGAAGAATATGATGTGCTAGGACTGGCTGCCTGAGATTGTGGCATTGAATGGCCTGCCATGCTAACCCGGCGGCTAGAAACCGGAGTCGGCGCTGTCTGAGGAAAGCCATACGAGTGTCCTAGGTGGGATGGGTGAACAGCAGGGGGAGTAGGAACTGGAGGTAGCTCTGGACCGCCAGAACTGCCCGTTCCAGTGGGATATCCTCGGCCAGTATTCCCAGTAAGAAAAGGTGTGTGCACGGCGCTCATAATACCGGTGATACTCGGTCGACCCATACTAGCAGATCGAAGTGCGGGTGACCGAGGTGTCAAGATTACTCTACCATCCCCACGAATGGAACCAGAATAGCCTCCAGCCGATTGCGGGGTTGAGTAACCACCCGGTGAAGCAAATTCTACATTAGGAGAACGAGAAAGGGAAGAAAACTGAGTGGCAATGGAAGACGGAGGTGACTCGAGATGCTGCGCATCTCGACGTCGACTCACCGTCCCCGGTTCTCCAGGTAGTGTTGGATTAAGAATCCTATGCACATCAAGAGGACGAGACGGTTTGTGTTCCAGATTTCTGCTTGTCCCCACCTGTTCTCCCGATACCTGAGAGACACGTTCCAACTCTTGAGGATTCTCCCGAGACGCCTGCTCGCCAATATTTCTAGAGCTATCCCTTGGGTTTCCTTGGGTAGTATTGGACGAAGGACCTGGTGCAGATTGTCTCTGCATGTCCTTGTCCCAATATATCTCTCCACCACAGGAAGAAGCACATTTAGCTGTTTCCCCTTCCTCCCAAGCGTTCTGAGGGCCTGCCGCCCGGACGTGGTGAGGAAGGGCGTTCTGAAGCCGAGCGATCAGTTCTTGGATACGCTGTTCGAGTATAGATGGCGAGACCGGCCCTTGGAACGGAATCGACGGGATGTTGAATGGGCGAACGGCAAACTCTGCTGCAGCCAGGGCGACTAGTTATGAGGGACAAACGATGTCCCAGACGGAGCTACGGATGTGAAGCTGCGAAATTTCTGTTCGGGATTCGGTGGAGCGAGCAGCGAGCAAACAAATAGTCATCGCTTGCTCCAAGCAAAGAAGGGAAGCGTCAATAACTACACGAATTTCGTATTGACAGAGCAAGGATGAGAAGTAGCACGAAACGACGATGATGGACAGCACAGGTATGGTACGCAGCAGAGTACGAGTCAGAGTGTGGAGTGAGTGGACTGGAGGTACAAGTAGGGGAAAGTGCTTGCTCACCCGTGACTGCAGCATGACGAATAAAGATGTTATATAAAAGGGCTTCCAAGCTTGCCGGAACTAGATCGGGTAAGGCGAGCAGGTAGGACGGGATAGTGTTTGCGGGCATTATCCTCAGCTGCTGGCGCCTTTCCATGGATGGGATGAAGGTTGCATTGGTGCGACAGCTTAAAAGGCGACAAGGTACATTCGTATAGCGCGCAGAAGCGTGAGCAGGTATGAGAACGCCTCGATAGATGGCGTCCGTGCCTTACAACGTCAATTCGCCTGGGGGCAATTCCCTTTTCGTTTGAGGGAATTTGGGTTGCGCGGCCGCGACCCTTCCTGGGCCGCCGGAGCAAGCTCAGATGGCTGATGTGAAACTAGTAACTTTCTGCCAATTGCGGCGAACCAACGGTGAGGTACCTTCCCAAACCCGTCTTGCTGTGCCACTATTACCTGGCTTTCGGCGTTCACGCTGACGCTCACGCTCACGCCGGTCCTCTCGCGCTTTGGAAACGCACTCGACGACTGGAGCTTGCGTCTGCTGAGCTAAGGCTGCTTCAGGGAAGGGGGCGCAATCAGAACTGGGGGATATCACATCGACGTGACATCGTCAGCGAAATGAATTTGAACGATAATGCCGGGTGACGAATGGGCCACGAGTGGACGAATGACCAGTTCATTCACGCATTCATTCGTATGATACGCCTGTTCGGCTGGTCTACCAGGCCGATCCTTGCTGCTTGCTTGGTTGCAGTGCCGATACAGTTAGCGGTGTGATTTATGCCAACGACGTTTCGTTCATTTCGCTCAGGCTGCGGCCCCGGAGACGAACATACCGGCCCAAAGAGGCAAGGGCTGAGTGGGATTTTAAGCCAACGCTACGCTTCATGCAAGTGATTGAGGAGGTGGGTGTGACTGACGGACCCGAGAAATGGATGCCCCACGGGAGAGCAAATAGAGTAAGGCGGCGTCGGCGCTTTTCCCAGTGGAAGGGTGAGATGGGCTCGGGGCGCGCGACATAGACTCTAATCCGCTAAATTAAAGGCCGCCATTGGCTGTGACCGGGGTTATGGGTGTAAGAGTCCACTGCGTACTGACTGTGCTTCGTCCCGAGCATTCACGCCTGCACTATGATGCACTCGTACACTGCTGCGCACGCAGCATGTGCGGTGGCCAGGGCTCGTTGCGCTGGCACTGACCATTTCTGCTTTTCCGCTCGTTAATTTACTCGTTTACCTGGTCGCTTTCCCGGGGTGCTTACTGTGTTATGCATTTTCCACGAGACTCCTCGTAATCCCGTTTATGTACTCCGTACTAAGTCTGAGGTTGAGGACGGCAGGAAAATGAGTAGTACGGGCTTCAGAGTGGCACCTGCAAGAACTGCGGCTTTTCGTCCGACGGCATCTGCTTTGCATTCGATATTCGCCGGGACTCTGGCTTGACCCTCCGGCAGTAGCGCCTCTTGCTTGCATTCGGTAGATGCCATGCAACCTCCCGCCGCGACTAACGGCTTCTACTCGTGGTGCATCTGCGAATTTCCTACGCCGCACAAAGCCTAGTGTTGGATCAAACGCATAGAGGGCGACCCGGAGGCGCTTCTGCCATAATCATCTTCTAGGCATAGTCGGTGTCTTGTTTATTTAGAGTTTGCGGCTGAAGCTGCCTTTTGGATAAGCTGGTGTTAGACTTGCGTCCCAAAACGATGATTCGATCGACAAGGCAAAATTGAAGCTTTCGAAAAAGCCCAAGAGCGCTGTTTTTGGCGCCTCCTGGACGCAGATGCGCAAAATGGCGATGTGCGGGATAATCATTGGGTTCCATAACCCGTACCCTGGTTGCTGCACAATAGATCATGTGAGGGAAATGTACTGTTGTTCCTCTGCACGCCAGCACAACATACATAAAGGTTGCATAACGATATGTGTAGAGCTCCATGAAAATCGCGAAAATCGACGAAAATCCCTCCGCTCAAACCCCCCTTCGGACAGAACACCAGCATTGGGCTCTGAATTTGCAGGGCTACCGAAGCTAAACATATTGCACCTTTTGTATCGGTTTCGATAACTCTAATTTCCTCATTGCGTTACCCAACGACACTCCTGTCCGCTAATCAGATGGCGGGTTATTCTGGAAAGATCCGACGAAGCTTTTCGGTTTGGACTAGCGATGACTTGGCGAGTCCGAGGTTCGCCTCGCGGAGATACCTCCACCTTGTATGAGTGGACAGCGCAACCCAATGCAGTCGGCAAAGCATTTCGTTGCGCGTACAACATCCGCGAGCTGCATACAAATATAACAGTACGTCCTACAATGCGGAGTAGAACAGTTGTAGCATCGGCGATCGCTATTTGAGCGTCTAGAAGACGCGAAACGATCCATGTCATCTCGTGGAGATGACTCGTCGAACGTGGAAACGAAAATGATTCAGAACGCTGAATATCGCATGAGCCGTGTGGCCAGCAGCGATCGCTAGGAAATTGCTGAGGCCCGACGCCAAGGCTGAGTCCAAGCGTAGAAACTGGTTTCCGGGAATCCCAAAACCCTTGCTGTCGGTTGCTTTCAAGACAACACCAAATCACAAACGCTCTAGAGGGCGCCACAGGCCGCTCCTTGGGTATCGGCTGTGAGGAGCCGTCTCCCGGTTTGGGAAAACGAGCGACCCGATCATCTCAGCAACAAGGACACCATGCATACGCAAGGACGCATCCGCACGCACCAACGCAGTCTGTCTCACCAGCTTCCTCAGCTCACATACTACACAGCACGACAAACACAAAAAATAAGGCCGAGCTTCATTAAATGCGAGTCGGCCCTATTCCTTACTCAGGCAGAGCAGAGTTAAAGGGGATTGTTATGTCTGACGCTCTTCCACCAGAAACATCTTATCTTAAGATGGTAGGTCCAGCTTCGCCGAATACTTGAATTTGTTCTTCGGCTGTCCCTTCACACCCACTTTAACATGATAGAGACGCCCTCCATGTCGTGCGGACTCCGGCTTATTCTCCGGATCCGCCTCAGCAGCCGTCGTAATGAAGAGTTCGTCCATCCCCGGTCCGCCAAAGCAAGGACAAGTGATATTACTTGTCGGAAGGTGGATCTCCGCAACGACCTTCCCCTCTGGCGAGAGGCGTAAGACCTTGCCATCTCCATACAGAGCCGTCCACACGTGGCGTTCAACGTCTATGGCTAAACCATCCGGCTCAGCGGTGCTGTCCAAATGGAAGAACACCCTCCTGTTCGATATCTTTCCAGAGGATGCCTCGTAATCGAAAACGTAAATATTCCTTGTCGGGGAATCGGTAAAGTACATCAAAGTATCATCAAGAGACCCTACAAACAGGTTTCACAGAACTATTAGCCCGTACCCGACATCGGAAAGCATAGACTTCAACGTGTTCGTCGCTTACAGCCAATTCCATTAGGGATGGTTACCCCGTCTAGCATGCGGCGCAGCGTCAGATCCGGGTCGAGGCGAAAAAGGATCCCTGATTTATGCGTCAGCTTTTCTTGTGCGACGTAAGCGTATGGGATGAAACGCAATAATCAGCCTCGTCGTCCACCAATCGCCCGAGTGGTGAGCTCGCCATACATTACGGAGATACGGATATTAGGTGTAACGCTACCTTCTGGTTTCGGCTCCCCCACATGGAAACTGAAGAGATGCCACAGATTAGCTAACCAAAATACAGTGAGGTGTATCTGGGGTGCATCGCCGTCTTACTCGTTCATTGACCCAGCCCAGAAGCGCCCTTCACTGTCAATAGCACCATCATTGAATCTAAACGAAGCTCAGCTTGAAAGGTAGAAAAATTAACTGTCAAATAATTCCTTTTAACCACTAACCGCATTCTGCCAAAGCTATTAGATACCTTGCAAATTCTAATTGGCGCACATACTATATTGAATATTTCCTTACTTATCTTCATCCTCTGGATTATCCCAGACTTTTTTAATATATTCGTGTTTCCCAGTTTCCCAGTTCAGCACGGCGTATCCATATTTTGCTCCAACCACAATAACTTTCTCGGACCCTTCAATGTCTGCGGTAATGCTATTGCTGAGGATTTAGCGATGTCGGACGTCCAACA
The DNA here is from genome assembly GCA_022345685.2 of Nothomitra cinnamomea. Lineage (NCBI taxonomy): Eukaryota > Fungi > Ascomycota > Geoglossomycetes > Nothomitra > Nothomitra cinnamomea. The sequence continues at coordinate 17,410 of JAJDMX020000049.1, read as the reverse complement.
CGAAGACGCCACATTCATACGTAACAGGATCATTTATCTCAAACACCTTATGGTTTGACGGCCCACCCTTGACTGAAACAACATGGACCTGTTTTCTTTTGATGTCGACAAAGCGAAGAGTTTCGGTTTGCTTTTCGTAGAACGGGCCCTCACCCAATAAGCAGTCAACGTCCAGATATGGCTGCTTATCATTAGCGGAAGTTAGTAATAACAATAAAATTCTCATCGAGACGTGCCTCAGTCACTGTCCAGATCTTCATATCGTCCATAGCGATCGCTGTGATGACTTTCGATTCAGGATTGAAATATAATATGGCCTGATGCAGTTAATTACCCTGTATCGCGATTGTGATGAGGGATTTCCTGATGTGTCCTCGGCGTCAGACTTCAAGCGAATACAGGCTAAATCGTGATCCACATCCATTTCCAGTCTAATTGACGAAGAAAACTCTGCAACACGGAAAAGCTTCCGCCGTGTGTATGGCACTACGTATATTTGCTCTGAAGGGCGAAATGAGGTTGCACTGTCGAGTACTACGTGCTGCGCCGTGCACACTCCACGGTAAAAGCCCCCACATGCAGCCAAAAGCAGGATGATCAGACCGGCATACGCCCCACCCGCTGTTATTGGTTGACCCAGAAGGATCGTGCGTGAGCGATCATGCATGCAGGGGCGATTAGGTACGGACCGACTTACAGACAACGCGAGATTTGACACCTTTTCGCATGTTCGAGCTACCGACTGTACATACCTCGTGCCTCGTACTTGTAACGATGCCTGCTCACAGCTGACTCCTCTGCGTGGGACTTACACCATAGCGTCGGGAGAGCCGACTCCGCACACGTCGCTTGGCCTCGTAAACGAATTCCCGGGAATCGCCCCCTTGTTCATTTTAGAGGCAAAAGAAGCAACCTCGTCACGAAAGACTGACGTATTGCTCACCGCAACCCCCCCCTTGTTCCCCAGAAACAGCCCTCTCACCACCCACCAAACGCCGCAATGAGGCACAGGCGTAAGACAGCGTGAATGGCACCAACAGCCGCGTGCACACCTTCGTTTTGCGGGGAACCTGTTCGTCCAATTCGACGAACGCTAACAATCACGACCGAGACTCATCCAAATTCTAATTCCCAACAAAGCTTTCCATGCAGCCGCCAGTCCCCGGAGTAGGACCCTAGGTGAAATCCCTTCCACACGGATAAAGGAACGAGAGTCTCGGGAGCAAAAGGCTCCGAGTGGCCCGATATATCACAAAAGCCTTCAGGTTGCGCTAAGCAGATCTCTCATCCTGCTGGGCCTCGGGGGCGTTCTGAACCCGCATTGTTCTTCGCCTAAACGCTAAGCGGTGCATCGTGTCTGCTATTTGGCTGCCTTACTCGGGCTGGTTGCCAGAGGTGCATTGTGTCTGCTATTTGGCTGCCCCACTCGGGCTGGTTACCAGAGGTGCATTTCGGTCCGTGCACCTTCTTTGGGGCTTGCATTGCCTGCGTGAGACCCGCTAGGCAGGTTGCCAATCCCCAAGAATTCTGGTTCCATGGACGCGGTTACCGGCCCGTACGACGGCTCGTCGTGTCGACATTTAGGCCCCCATCGTCTTTCTTTTTTCCATTTTCTTTTTTCTTTTTTCGCAGCACCTACCTTTTCAGAGTGGGTATACTCTAGTAATTCATGCACGTGGAAATGCGACGCATCAGATCCCAATCTGAGGGCACCCTTCTTGTTCTCATTGCCGTTTCGCTCCTTCAGCGCCGCGTGCCCGATACATGCCAAGAAGCCTGAATTTCCAGCCCCCATATGCGCGGGTTACAGTACCCCGGGTCAGACCAAAAGAAACAAAATATGGTCCATCATCTCGGGACGTAATCTGATTACCCGGTGTAGAGTAAGTTGCGGTTACTCTGTTTATCGAGGAAGGATCTACCGGAATCCTGGCTCGCTCACCCTTATTCTTCATTCTTTTTTTCTCCTCTCGTCTTCACATTTTTCTTTTTGGAGGGAGGGAGCGACACACTCGCTGACCGACATTTTATTTCCCAGGTATCTACGTACTAACACACCCATCACAAGCCTCCGCGGAGCACACAGCAAACTTACCTACTCCCTGGGAACCAAGCATGCATGACCCGATGAGATGTTACATCCACTCATCCAATCCCACATCCATCCGCACAAACGCGGTGCAGGGGCTCAGCTCCCTCATTTGCTCCTACTGGGCCGCCTGGGCAGATCACTCAGCTCCTAGTCATCAAATTCACCCCAAACCCAGGGGCACGGAACCAGGGGTTTTCCGGGGGGAGGCTGAGGTTCGGGCCGAACCTTCGGTGCATAATCTCTGCGTACCCCGTTGCAGGGGTAAATATTGTTAGTGCCGATCTTGCCAAACAAGCAGCAAAAACTTCACAACTTAACTCCAACGCAACATATTTTTAGGAGGATTGCCGAGCCTCACTCTCCTCTCTATTCTGAGTTTGCACCTTTTTTTCCCAAAAAATTTGGACAACTGCTTGCTTGGGCGGTTTTGTGAGCAAAACCCGCGAACTAACATTACTTACCCCGGCAACGGGGTACACTACTGCGTAGGCGTAATCAGATTAGAGTATTCCATCTCGCCTTCCTTTTCTTTCTGGGGCGCTGCCCGAAACGGCGGGAGAGGGGTAAGGGAAGGTGGCACAAAGGGTCGGTGAGGTTTCGAGGGTCCGTGTTGGGAGGTTTTTTGATTGGTCGGACCTATTTTTAAGGTGGGTGTGATTGTGATTGTGGATACGAATTTGTACCACCACACCTCATCGGCGTTTCTTTCGGTGGTACCAGCATGGTGGGTTGGTAATGCCTGACGTTTTGTGGGATGTCGCAAGTTAGCACTATGGAGGATGCGCTGCTGGACTTGTGGGCTATTTAATGCGAGTGCCCTTGGGCTCGAAATGCAAATCTGGGGTATATCCTCATGGCATATATTCACGAAATGCCGAAGTGTGGTAATAAAAACCCCAAAAATCGTAGCTGCATGATCTTGACCCAGCGCACTGGGTCAGACTCCGAAAAACATATTGCTGGGGCAACAGCTGCTTGGGTCTCAAGCCACACGTCCTATCGGACCGTCCTGTTGAATGTTTGATCAGGGATTCGTCGAGGTTGTTGCCGAATGTAGCGGAGTGCACGGAAGCCGACCCCAAAAGTTTTAAGACTCTTGATTAGGCATTCGCTTAGGCCTTACATCGCTAAACTTTAGTTAAGTTCCCTTCTTCCGCTGCCCCTCATGACAGTGATTTCCACCCTCTAATTCAATAACTCTATCGATGTGTTCCTTAATGCACTCGATCCACTTCTGAATTCTCGTCTGTTCAGTATGCTCCATAATTCTAGCTACTGGAATACCCTCTTCTAGAAGCGTGAGGGCTTGCACACAAAGGGTAATGGAAGATGAGCGACCGAGCATTTTAGAGCGGCGAAGGGAAGATTTGGTGAGGCTTCGCTTAACTAGAATTTAGTTCAGAGTCTTAAAGCTTTTGGGGGCGGCCTCAGTATCTCGTGCTTATATCACAAGATCGTGGGAAGTGATCAGGGAGTAGTCTTTGTGTCTCGTGGTCGAAAATAGAAAAATGGTTGCTACAGTGCTTTGACGACATGCAAAATGGCAAAGCAGCATAGAGTATCCTGGGTATAGAAAAGCCGTTGCACCGTGCTCCTTGATCATTCAAAACGTGAAATACAGATACTGTATATTAGTGTTACGTATCCCTTAAGCTTGGAACACAGGATTATAGGAATAAATCGTAGAGTGCTCTATTAGCATGGAATCGCGCGCGCATTGCCACAGAGGATTTCTGAAATGGTCGCCGCAAGGAGGCACATTCGTGAACCTGAAAGAAAGTGCCGTAAACAGAGTACCCTATTGGAAAATGAGCCATACATGTCTGTGGTGGCTTCGGAGGCCTGTACCCCAGATGATAGGTGTAAGGGTTATTTACCGAACTACCACGGTCTTTGATCATATTTACTCGGATGCCACTACATCTTACTAAAATACCACGACTTCGTAAGCAGCAGCAATTTTGAGCCTTCGACGCCCACTTCACTTCTAAAAAGCAACTGCCACCTGCATGCAAACGGCGCAAGCCCAATTGAAGGGGAATATGTGTTGCGTTGCAAGATTACTTCATTGGCAGTGCCACTGCGTTAAATATGTGTCACAATCCCTAGCTACGATTAAACCGCTCCTCAAAGACCACTGAATTTAGCGTGCCACTAGGTGCACGACAACAGAACATTAGGCCGTCTCAACGTCTTTCAAATAGAGTATGTCAAGAGATTAAGTGTCTACTACAGATACTGGGGTTATGGGGCAGAGTTGTGGTGGGTCGGAATTGTGGTATTCCAGTAAGACGTAGTGGTATCCGAGTAAATAAGATTAAAAATCGTGGTAGTTTAGTAAATAACCCTAAATATAATCATATAGTTTTCTGTAAGCTTGTGTTCTGGGATTTTGGATATGAGGGTGGAGAGCTGTGGGCACTACGAGTTACGGAAATAGATATAGCCGGCTGTGGTGAGTATGTAGCAAATAATTTCAGGGCGCTGCAGTATCTCGCGATTCAGGGCTTGTAGTTCGGCTTCAAGTAAGGACCGTGGAGATTTCGGCGGGAATATAGCAGCGAGTAAGAGAGATTTAGAGCTTTTCGTGAGGGTGTAGCCGGAAAGAACAAAGGGTAGATATTTCGCTGTTAGTATGGAGCCACGAAGGAGAGAAAATGTGATGAAGTGCCACAGCCAACGTAGAAGCGGACTGAGGAAAGGGGTATAGAGTGTTCTTGAGGATATATTCTTAAACCGAAGGTATGATGGTAAGGACCCCTGTATTGACATCACCGGGCCGGGTCAGGCATCGATCGGGCCTACCAAGTGTGAAGGGAGTGTTCTTCATCTGAAAGATTGAGTTATGCAGCCGCAGAGCAGAAATAGTGCTACAGATCGCTACATGAGCATGTAGCAGCAAGTCAAGAATTATACACCGTGCATGGGAATATAGCAAAAACGCAGGAACATGAACGTGGACACCTCATACACACGTAGCTTCGAGAGGAGTAAGGTATTGAGGCACAACACAAAGTCACAAGGAGATAATGAGATTGTTGTAAAAAATCAGTAAAAAAGTACGAGTTAATTATAAAGAAGAAGAACAAAAGCATGGTAAGGGAAGGTCAGATAAGCTGTCTATAGAAGAAATTTGGTGGCAGCGTTAGGACCGATGATGGTAGAAGAGAAAAATTGCGAGAAGCAAAGTATTTGGTGGTTGCCGATAAGATGTTATCGTCGTGCATGTGCAAACACGTCAAACATATCGCGTATAATTCTTGCGCGTTTCGGCATGCGGAAACTGGTCTGGAAACCGACTTGAACGCAGTAATGATTGATATATCCTATTTACTCACCATCAATCTGACCACTTCGAGTGTTAGAAAATGCAGCGATGTCTTTGTCTGGGCAAGGCGATAATATGTTGGCGGACGAGCAACACAGTCCTGCCTCGGGATCACGCCAACGAGAAGATGTCTTGAATTCAGAATATGAAAGCAATGGTACGGATTCCGGTCTAATCAGCGAGGCTGACGGCAGTGCTGGGGGACCGGAAGTTATCTCAGAGCAAGAAGGATCTCTGGATGAGGAGGAGGAGACTCCAGATCGACCGAACAAATACAGAGGCCCAGCTTCAACATGGCGCACCTATACAGAGGCCGAACGCAAACTAGCAGAATCTATCGACCGTCAAAGAGCAACGGATCTTGCTATTCACCTATACAACGCTCATGCGCTTAAGAGGCGGATAAGACACCCAGAAGGAGCTGCTGCTTTGCCGAACTGGAGGAGTAAAGAACGTTGGCGTTTCCCACCAGGACGAAGTGGCCAAAGGGAAGATAGCGCAAGGGAAGACGATTTTTATCCGCCGAAGGGGTGGACGGCGTGGCCGATGAAACCTGAGCTGGTGCCGAGGGAGGGCGAGAAGCCAGTGCCTCGAGACTTTGAAGCCGGCGCTATTTATCAATCTAGGGCTGGTCCAAAGGATTCCAAGCCAAGTGAACTGTTAGAGGAATACATCCAAGCAGAGATGCTTAAGGTAGTGAAGGAGAAATTTCTACAGAGAAAAGCGGAAGATGTTGCTCTGGAGCGCCGAAACGACGGTGAGGGTACGCCAGGTCCATCTCAGAGCGGGAGACGGGATGTGGCGGCTTCGTCGAGAGGGAGCGAAAGGAGGAGCTCAGCGGGCGCCGGTGAGGAAGGCTTTCCTTCTGCAGAGGAGATGGGATCGCCTCCATCTCATCCGTTGTCGAACCTAGTCCCAATGGCAGACGATGACGAAGCGCGAAAGCTTCTGCATCCCGCGATTCGTCATGTACTCTCAAAACTTGATGCATTGCTTATGGGCCTTCATCACGCTAGGGAAGCATACCTCTCTTCGTCCTCCTCTGATGACAACTCAAATGGACAGCCTAAAGCTTCCGAGACCCCTCAAACACCGGAACGGGGACGAAGATCTTTCATGCGGGTGTCGGGAGTTCTAAGAGATTCTGGCGTCGGGGCTACAGCTAAAAGAGGACGCGGTCGGCCACCAAAGCATCCTGGAATTGTCCTAGCTCTCGAAAACTCACCTATCAAGGATCCACATAAGAAACGACCTGGTGGTAGACCACGAAAATATCCAAAAGGCTGGGAGAAGCAGCAGACGTACTACATGATGCGCAAACTGAAGAACCAGGGAGCGAACGCTGAGGGGCCAAGTAATCTCCCGGGCGACAAAACTCCCGGCGAATATGAAGCTGAAAGTGAAAGCGAGGATGAGGACCGGACTGCGCCAGGGTCTGATTTTACTCATCTAGAGACCTCGGACCATTCGTTACAGGGCTCATCTTCGTCAAGGGTAAAGAAGCGTCGGCGGACGGGCGACCCAGTCAAGAAAGCGCGTTACGGTCTCAAGAGGCGAGCGCAACTTGGAGCACGAGACTGGAGCGACGTGTTAGGTATGGCATCTATGGTAGGGTGGGACCCTGATGTTGTGAGTAGAGCTGCTGCTAGGTGTTCAGCGCTTTTTGGCGAAGGGATGCAGTTTCGGACTCTGAATGAGGAAGACACATTTCTTAAGGGAGCGAGGAATGGCAAGATTGTCGACTACAGGCCGGATCTAATTTCTCCTCTCCAAGCCGACACTCAACGAAGGATAGCTGCAGGTACCCAAAGCGGCTCTGAAAGCGACCTCCAGGATGAATCAGGAGTTCTTCCAGATCACATCCAAGCACGGACTGACGCTGTTCGCGGAGAAGGGTTAGTTTTACATCTTTCCTTGGAGAAATTGTGTGGTTCGATCCTTCTAATAAGCTAACAAACCGCTCCAGTCGAGAATCTAGGGATCCATGGAGTCCAACAGAGGACCTCCTTCTCCGTAGCCTGAAAGCTCTCCGCCCGCCGTTGTCATTTCGTGATCTTGCTACCTATTGTAAGCCATACTTCACCTCCAATTCCCGCGCTGCCACGACTAGCAGTCATGCTACCCTTTTCATCGCTAATTAAGCGGACAGTTCCCAAACGTTCAATGGCCGCGTGCAAGTCCCGCTGGCGCTGGATTCAAGACGAGGGCGAAGGCGAAGACAGCGAGGATAAGGACATGATAGGTGGCCTCCACAACGACGGATTTCTCAAACCTATCAGGCGCCAACGCGGTTGGAGAGGCGACGATAAGCGTAAAAGGAAGATCAGGAGAAACGAAAAGGGGAAAGGAAAAGCGATGGATGTAGATAGTGGTAATGATTGATGTCTACACAGATAGTTTATCGTGTTTGGGACCGTCCTATATGGCTGAAGGCGCGATGCACACACTCTTGGAAGTCTTTATCATGCATGACCTAGTCATCTCGATCGGGCTCGCTCGTCTCAGTTATAATCCCTTGAATTCCCTGTAGAAAAAACATCTATGAAACAAGTTTCAGTGACACCTCAGCATCCGTGTCTTATCCATCTATATCCTGGCCCAGAGGCGCCATTCGAACAGTAATAAACAAAAGAAAAATCGAGCCTAGACAATCCGAAGACAGGCCCTAAAGAGTCGACTAAAAGGAGATATATGAGTTGTACAGAAAAGGAAACGATTTATCGAGCGAACGTAGTCAAGGGGTATTATTTACAATATTATCCATCACCATACCACGGTATGCCGACAACCCTAAAGATGGAACGATGAAGGGGCGCGCCATTAACATGCCTAATTCATCTGAACACGACAAACAGATGTGAACCCGACCATACGTAATACGCCGTCCTTTGTCTATTACCCAATCAACTCACTCTCCTCACCCTCCTCAAGAACACCAATCCCACTATCATACTTCCGTCTCCCCTTCGCTCTGATCGCTTCCGGGGCAAATCTCACAATAGAGCTTGGTGTTAGCGGCGGAAGACCATTTTCATAACTCTCATCTGTATCTTCGGAATTCTCAGCATTCTGGGGGTTGGAGAGGTGGAGACTCCGAAGCTTGCTGCTCCGAACGTATTTATGCAGAGATCTTATCACATCCGCCTGCATAGCTTCAGCTGTGGATGTGCTTAATTCTGCCTCCTTAACTATCTGGGCCTCGAGAGCGGCCTTGGACGCGTTGAGGTTAGTGATGGAGAGTTGGGCATTCTCAAGAGTAGTTTGAAGATTCCCGATTTGAGAGCGGAGTTGAGCGAGTGTGTTTTCGTAACCTTCTGTCGCAATGCGGTGCCGTTCAACAAGCCGCTGTCTATCACTCTGGAGATTTCTAATCTCCTCCTCCTTTTCGTTCAGTTGAGTAAGGAGCCTAGATGACTCTTGTTCAAGCCTCCAGACGCCACGAGTCACTTCCAACGTAAGTTCGTCATTGATCGCGTTCCTCGAAGCTGTAAGGCTGTCTATGGAGGTTTGTGCATCAATCATGCCTGCCTCCAGAGACCGGATGTGCGCCTCAAGTTCGGCAATCTGACAATCGCGGTCGTTGACGTCCTCAACATACTCCTCGGCGAGTTCGCGAATCTTGGTCTCCAATTTCTGAACGACTTGCTCTTTCTCCGCCATGGTGATACGCATACCAGCCTGCAAGGTGTCCAGAGCCTGGATTCCTCGCTTCACTTCTTGTGCCAGTTTGGCCTCGAGATTAGCGTTGGAAGCAGTGAGGTTGGCAACAGACCTCTTGGCCCCCTCCAAGGCAGTCTGAACACCCTCCATTTGGCGTTGAACTTCGGCCATGGACTCTTCGCACTGATTGACATCGCCACGAGACTTTTCTTCGAGTTCACGATACTCATTCTCTAGCCGCCGGACGATATCATCCTTTTCGGCCTTTGTGATGCGTAACTCTGCTTTCGCCTCTTCCAAGTGGCCCATAGCAGCAATGAGCTTAGCTTCCAACTCAGCAAGAAGTGCGCCTTTCACCGTTGAATCTTCTTCCGCAGCTTGCTTCTTTGTACTCTCTTCACCTAGTTTCTCTTCAAGGTCATGGACAGCCTCGTCCATATCTCTCTGCAACTGTGCAACGGTCCTCTGGTTTTTAGTGTCCAGGTTACTAACAAGTGTCTCTAGACCTTTGACTTCATCCCGATAGCCGTCAAGAGCACGCTGCAGCTTCTCCAATGAACGATCTTTTTCATCAACATCCATCTCAAGCAGGCCAATCTTATTCTTCGCAGAGTCCAACTCCCCGCGAACACCGCCCAGCTGATCGTGTAAAGCAGCCTCCCTCTGGACCTGAAACTCGAGCTGCTGATTGCCGTCTCTGACGTTCTTCATCAAAGTCCTAACACGCTCGAGAAGCATACCGAGGAGCTTCGAGTTTTCGAATCCCTCAGCGTTCTCTCCAGGACTGAGATATTCCAGCTCCAGCCGCGCCTGTCGAAATTGCTGACCGATCGAAGCCAGAATCTCCTCAATCCCATTCCCTTCAAAGCCCAGTTGGATGACTTTAGAATGAATGGCATGAATAGTAGCCTGAGCGTCATCCGATTTCGACTGAGCAAGAACCAAGTTTGTCAAGACCGAGTCAAGAGCAGCGTCAAGATTCGCGTTATCCGAATGCTGCTCATCCGCTTTGAGGAAGCGATGAAGTTTCGAAAGAAGGCGTTGCTGTGTGTTGTCTCTATTCTCAAGAAGAGCATGAAGAGATCTAATATCTGATTTGAGCATGTCGATTTGCTGGCGCTGGACTTCGACTCGTTTGTCTGGGAAGTCCGCTTGCGTACCGGCTTCGGCCATTTCGTAATCTGGGACTGTAGAGGCCTGGGTTCCGCTGGGAGCTAAGGATGACTGGCGGCGGTGACCTTGGGCGGGAACGCTATCGGTCATATCGTGGCCAAAGTCGTCTTGTTGTATTATCATAAAGTCATCATCGTTATCGTCAACATCGTGGTAGTCGCCCATGCCTTCGTTCACGGCGTATGAATCGACCGTATGGTCTCGATGTCTACCGATTTCCTCATTGAGTCTCGCAATCTCTTGCTCGAGCTCCTTGACCCTACTATCACGTTCAACTTCCTGCGACGAGGCCGGCGTGTTGACTTCAATAGCAAACTGCCGCGTAATCTCAATCTCTTCCTGCAGCTCTCCAAGTTGCTTATCTTTTGCGGCAACCTGCTCCTTCAACCTCCGCACGGTATCTCTCTTCTCCTTCGCAGCCTCTCTCTTCTCGTACTCAATTTTATTGACTTCTTCGCTCAGATTATTCCTCCCCAGTATTCGCCTAGCACGTCCGGAGAGTACTTGTCGGAGGGGAGGAAACTGCATCGTCCCGGAAATCGGCTCGGAAGGAGAAACTTGCTCGGCAGCGGAAGTTGACGATGCGACCGGAAGCGAACGCCGACGGCTGAGCGCTGCCCTGAGAACCTTCCGGGCAGATGCCCTCGAAGGTGAGGGTTGGCCATCAGTCCTAATTGAGGTACGGCTAATGGCAGGCGTAAGACCCGTGGATAGTAGAGCGGGTCCCGGATCTGAGAAACGGACTCGTTTCGATTTTCGAGGTGTTTTGATTAAGACTGCTTCCATTTCTAGGATTTCGTCCTCTGGTAAAAGGCGAATATCGTTCGGGGTTTCTGCGGTATTTGCGGGAGTTGACTGGATCGCCGAGTTCGGTCGCTTGTGTCGCCCAGTTTGAGGTCTTGTGTTTGTACATTCGGCTTGGTCGTAGTTGCCGTTGTTCGATGTCAGAGATTTGGCAACTGTGGTATAAACCTGGCACTTGTAGGCTTCGTCTTCGTCTCCCTCCGTAGGATTCTGCTCCGCTTGGGTGTCGGAGATTAGGTCCTGAAGCTTTGTTGCGGCCTTGTATTTCCGTCCAGCCTTTAAAACGTAGTCGGTGGCAAGTAGTTCGTCGAAGGCCTATGAACAGTTAGAGAAATCTTTACCGATAATATGGGAGATGTGGATTTACGAACAGCTCGAATTTTGGTCGTCGTTATTTTTAAGCCTTGGAAATACTGTGGCGCATCTCGTACTTGTTGTACTGTGTGTCATGTTAGAGAGAATCTTCTGCGTCACAGTAACGAAGGAATTATCTCATACTAAGGTCCTTGATGAAAAATGGCTCCTGGGATAATGCGTCGAGAGCGGCTATTACAGGTACTTTCTCGAAAACCGCAGGTGATTCGTTTGCCGGATCCATGGTAAAAAATGCTGTTTGGTTAGTACAATGACATGAAAGTGTCCTCGATGAAAGAAATTGCAGGTTGAAGATAGAAGGGAGCTTGTTGACGAGGAGCACAACTTATGCTTGTGCATTAATCGAGCGTCACAACAAAGGACATTGCCCAATCCAGCGAAATGTAAACAGACGATTGAAAATCTTGGCATGCCAAGGACGTTGGACGTCACTTTAAGCGATTTGATTGGATATGCGACCACACTACAGATATGGACTCGTAAGAGAACTTTAAGTGTGGACGTGACTCACAGGCTATGAAACGACGCGCCGAATGCAACTCGGCTGGTTGAATGAAGGACGCGTTACATGTGACCGCGCGTTTATCATCCGTTAATTTCTCCATTTAGGCCTAATTTAAGGGCATTTGGAGATTGTCAAAATTTCATTTTCAAGTCCCCTTCCGTTGGTTTAAGGTTGACCTATCGGGAATTAATCCGGAAACGAGGCAACGGCTCGCCATGGCTTTTTGCGAGTCCTCGTGCCTCGTCCGATATTGCTACCCCACCATCTACAACTCCCGAGCCTCGTACATTTGGAAGGACGTGGTATGGCCCCATTACTCTGCGTACAATTACCACCGCTTTTGAGGCTTCCTACAGAACTTATCCATGGGACATTCTCCTACTTATCGCCAGAATCACTTGCCGCAGTCTCACGGACTTGTCGAAAGCTTCGCGAAAATGCCGCCGACGACCTTCTGTGGCAAACTCTTGTTCAAGAGAATATCCCGGGCATTAGGCTGACCTCTCCCAGTCCCTTCTCCTCCTTCAGAGAGCTCTACATTACACATTACCCTTACTGGTTTCTAACCAAGCACAAAATATGGTTTGGCGATACTACGGCTGTCGGAACTATTATCGTTGCGCGATATAATCCCCGCAGAGGCACCATCGAAGCCTATCCTCTCGTCGGCGAAAGAGGCGTCAGTAAACTTGTGTACTGGGAGCATGATAAGGAGGTTATCATACATACGTTCAATCCTCGATCGCAGCTACATCTGAATACGCCGGTTATAATGCTGGAACCGGATCGAAACCAAGCCAAGGACATCAATGGGTTCCGATCATGGGTTTCACTACCAGTCGTCGCTAATACGAGGATACACTCTACCTTTATGCTCGCCAAACCTCTACCTCCTCCCCTACAGGCACCTAACATGGCTCTTTGGCCTCCCGCTATTATTCCTGCTTCACAGCGAGTTCGAAACCAGTCAATTGCCGACTTTCAGGGCGTTGGGCACATGCCGAAGAGTCGCGCAGACGCAAGCGATCAGGCTTTTAGGATCCGGAGGTGGATGGACTTTGGAAACCCGTCACAGCAGTATTCCGTGCGGATGGGAGAAAGTGTAACAACGTACAGCACGTTGCTTCCCGACCTATATACGCCCACTAAGGAGAAGCCGTGGCGTGGAATCTGGGTTGGGGATTACTCGGGACATGGATGTGAATATCTTCTGGTTCGCCAGCCGGACGATCCAAACACCGGGGACGAAAATGAAGGGGAATCTGCAAGTCGCGGAATCTATCATGGTCGACTCGAGGCTATCAAACTCACTGGGGACCCCAACGTACCCAGAGGCGAGTACACGTGGATCGCAGGAGATATAGGAGAGGCCGGGTTTCTGCGCGTAGCAAACGAACCGATGTTCCGAGGAGCGCGAGTGGTAAAAAGCATAGGCCATATTGCTGCAGGAGGATTCGTCGATGGTAAGCTGTTCCCGATGTCTCGTTGTCACACAACACCCCACGGGTCCTTGCGACAAAATACTGCGGATTAATCACACGATGTAGATGAATTTATTCCTTCGCAACTCATCATGATCTCCGACAGCAAGCTTGCGCAGTACTGGGAGAAATTCGGACACATTAGCTTCTATGAGCGCGTTAATATTAACCAATTCCTGCGAACACGTTAACCAAAGGGTATTAATATTTCCTTATTCCTGTTACGGAGTATGTGCTCGGCTTCTGATTTGGCGGAAGGACTGCAGCCTTATTTGTCTCGAGGATGTTAGAAGCTTTACGAACGGGGTTACGCGGAAAAGTCCATTGGCAGAATTTTGCTCGCTTATTCACGTCACCGATGAGGGGACCTTTTAGCATTCCAGAGAAGCAACATCAGCAAGGGAGTCTGCTGCCATAAGCTATTGAGTCTTGCATGTGCCTCTCCTCTCTCACCTCGTCATCCTCGCCACAGTAATCACAGCCTCAACAAAAAATAAGAATATTTCACAGTTACATGGGATAGTGGAATTCGCTGAAGAGATTCAGAAACTCCACTCATAGATTTCTCTCGGTTACATCAGTCGAAGCCATTGCGCACGCGAGCTGGGCGACAACAACTCTTTACTTGACTTCACCTCAGTCTCCAGCTAACAACCGCCAGATTTCTCATCAGACTTCCGTTTTGACGTCTCCATAAGACAATCCGACAATCTTTACTATCTCGAGAGCCAGAGCTATGGCCGACAGATTCTATCTTCAAGTCACGGCTGGCCCGTCCTACGACCGCTCAACCCATAAACTTGTCAACGTAAATACCGATTCGCCACATCGCATTTCCACTCCCCATGCCGACGTCAACCTCTCTGTGAGGATCCAAAAATTCAGAGGTACTTTCCACAAACAGAAGTTACCCCACTTATCACTCCAATCGAGACTAATCCCACACCCAGGCATCCCCGACGGCTCACCCTCCACCCACCCATACTTCAACCATCCCTCCCACCTCCACGACCAATACTCCATCTCCTTCTCCCTCCTCCCCCGCAAATCAATCCCTGGCCAAGACCTTGTCTTTGGGAATGACTTTGACCACCCCATCCGCGACCGCCTCCCGCCTGGTTTCAACACCGCTTTTAAGATAGTGAAGTGGGCCATCGACCCTGGCGTAGACGGAGATGTTTACTCGGATACACCGTATCTGTATGGCCACGCACTGTCGAGTATCAATGTTCTGCGAGTTGGAGATAAAGCGGAGAGGTTGCCGGAATGGAACGACGAGGTCATACAAGAAGGTGGGGAAAGAGGGGACGCCCCATTTGAAGGAGGGAAGAGGATGAAATACTTCTTGAACGAGCAAAACCGGAAAGACTGGACATTCGAGAAGGAGAGATGCTACGAGGCGGACTTTTTCAACCCGTATTTGGATTTTAACGGTGAGTTTTTCCTAAGAAAATAACCACGCCTATTGCCCCTTTTCTTGGGGATCTGCTTGCTAACATCTGGCATCTACAGAATTCACCCTCCGCCTCCCCGGCTTCACAATGCCCATCCTTAAATACCTAGACAAAAACAATCGCTCTCTCCGGTACCTTAACCCTCCTTCCATTTTGCGATTCACTACTCCCCCCCTGTACCCCTTGCGCCGACATATTTCTTGTTTTCTTATTCTGACTCTTACACAAAAATCTCGGCTAAAACCGTAGTCCGCACAAACTCAGATACGTCCTCAAGAACCGCGCTACAAACGACGTGTACTTTATCGTCGTTTTCACTCTTCTCCGGAAAGACGGAAAGGATGGTGGGGATGAGGGAGGGTTTAATTCCGACTTGTCGTCTTCGGAGGAGGAGGAGGAGGATGACAAGCCGGATGACGTGATACCCGAGAAGGTGGGAAGGGACACAGTCGACGAGTTTATTCCACAGGAGGATGACGTAGATTAGGCATTCTTATTACCCCTCTCGATATAAGGGGACAATTGTATCATATCTCCTCTATCCGCATATCTGTTTAGAAAGGCATACACGTCACGGGGTTAACTGCATGAACCAAAAAATATATACACTGGGTTTATTTCTCCAAAGCATCCTCGAACATGTCCGTTTGGGAGTGAGCCTGATCACGTCATAGCAAACCCGCTCTTCCTTAGCCCAGATATTAATGTACTCTGGGGCTTGGGGGTATTTATACAGTGACTTCGCGGTCCGTAAACGGCCGCCTCGTTGGAAAAAAGGCAATCGACTTTCCAGAAACCTGACCAATCAGAAAATCCGCTCGCTGCAGCACGCAATATATAGAGAAAGGCAAATAGTCACGGGGATGAGTTTGTGTAACGTTGGTAGCCTCACTATTTTATTTGATTTCGGAAGAGAGATGTTCATTTCGCTGCAGCCGGCTTGAAGTACAGCCAATAAGAGCGCAAGGCAAACGTGCACGAGGCCCTGACTTGCGCAATGCTCCAGTTGAAGGGCAATCGTACGATGGAGAATTTATGTGCCTAAAGCTCCGAATTTGCCTGAAAGTTGGCGGCCAATCAGTAATTAGGAATATCTCTTATCTCTACAAATTTTAAAGTTATTTACATGTGTCCAGCTCAGTCATTCTTTCGTTGATTAGGAATAGCCCGACGAACTGCGGTATTTGCAACTGCAGAAACGCCACAAGCATCTGCTTTGACTCTCACAGCACGATCGTTAGTAACGAGAACTGTTGCCTCAAATCCTGGGCCGTGGGGGTGGGTTGATCTGTTGTGCCTCGATCGCCATGCTTGCTCATAGCAGCTTGACGTTTGGCAGTTTCAATAATTTCGTCAAGCGTCTTGCGTTCTTCCGTTCCGTAAGTGACCAGAACTTCCTTGAGGAAAAGCGTCTGGTTTGTTACGTTGCTCTCTTTTGACCTTGATCAATGCTTAAACTGATTAGTGGAACACCTGGTGTATGCAATGGGCATCTCGAAGTTCTTTGCGCCCTGGATTTGGATCCAGTATACCCGTCTAGTTCTGATATGCACTCTCTGTCAAGGACGTTGTGAGGTTGGAGTTTCTTCCCTGCATATTTGTGCTATGGTTGTAGAGACACAGCTTGGAAATAATGGGACTTTATGACTCGCAAAGAACCATTCTTGTGAAGTATTTTAGTCGCTCTCGATTCAAAAAGACGTCATCTTCGTGTTCCTCTTCGCTGGAAGCACGACCGATGAAACGAAACGCCCCCTATGCGGTATCGTGACGTCCGGATTGTCCTTAGCTGTGCATTTGGCATTTGTGTAACGTCATTGTACGGTAACCAAAGGATCACACCAGGGAATCTTTCTCGGAGTCGTTCTTGCGCCGATGAGGAATAGCTCGGCGGACTGCGGCAGCTGCGACCGCGGAAACGCCATAAGCATTTGCCTTAACTCTCATAGCACGATCGTCAGTAACGAGAACTGTTGCCTTAAACCCCTTGGCAGTAGGAGTAGATTGGCCACTTGTGCTCCGATCACCATGCTTGCCCACAGCAGCCTGGCGTTTGGTTGTCTCAATAATAATTTCGTCAAGCGTTTTGCGTTCTTCCGTTTCGTAAGTGTCCAGAATCTTCTTGAAGAAAAGAGCCTGACTTGTTACGTTATTGCCTTTTGAAGTTACTATTGTAACGTCTTTCTTTCCGTCAATGGCCCTCCTTATTGTCTCCAGGGCTGTTCTCGCATCTCCGCCTAAAGCAGTAGCATTCTTTGCAATTCCAGTCAATTCCGTGATCACACTGTTGGGAATGACGACGCTCCAGCCATCATTATCAACCATTAAAGAGAACACATCGAGGGCTCTCAAGAAGAGATTAGTGTCCACAACCATAACCTAACTCAAACCATTAGTACATGATACCAGTTTGAAGGAGTCAGGGGTCTGACAGTGCCGAATTGCCTCAGCAATGTGTCTGTATTCTTCTGGTGACCAACTTCACTTGGTCCGCGGGGTTGCGGCGCCCCAGAGTGTAGCTCTGCCTCCAGTTGTTGA